>JAOTQW010000038.1:1860290-1874895 GCA_026260075.1 Sisor rabdophorus | reverse complement strand
CACAGTGGTGGCTTGGTGGTGCTGGGAATTGAACCCTGGTCTTTCTGGTATCAGTGCAACAACTTAACCACTAGGCCACCCCTTCCCACAACTTAAATCTTGGCAAAAGTCCTTGAAAAGATAAATATTGTGCAGTGTTAGTGTTTACTCTGGTGGGGCAACTCATCATAGAGTACACAAACCTGTTTACCATTACAAAGACTTGACATTACAAATCGCACATCTTTCACAAGCCCACCAAGATGGCACTATGACAGCACCATGACAGACGAAACCTAGACTGCATTTACACTGTCATCAGAAAGCTGGGACATTAAAACTTGATTACCTCTAGCCCCAATAAACTACAATAACTCCAAACCTAAAAACCTAAACCCAACGTTTACTAATTCCCACTGTTCACCACTGACCCAACCAACCAACCACTGATCACCTCTAGCCCCAATAAACCACCAACGTTAATCACTGCCCTAATCACCATTTCCCTCTAAACCCAATAACAATCAATGATTCCTGCTCACTAATACTCACTGTTTACCACTAATCCTAATAAACAACCACTGCTCACTTCTAACTACTAATAAATTACCAATCACTATTGCCCTAATAACCAACCCCCTGTTTTCTAATCATTAATCCACACTGTTCACCATTGGATCTTTCTCTGCATGTTCTCATGCATGGGTTTACTCCCGGTACTCCAGTTTTCTCCCACAGTCCAAAAACCATGTACATTATGTTGATTGTTTATAGGAGTGAGTGTGAGTGGTTGTTAGTCTGTGACGGACTGGCGGCGTGTCCCCCTTTCAACTTGTTTGCGCTGGGAAAGGCTCCAACACGTGCCCTGACTACCCATGAGTTAGGGAATAAGCGGGTAAAGAAGATAAATGAATGAATGAATGTTACAACTGTTTTCAATTACTGATCACCTTTAGCCCCGATAACCAATTATGGTTTACCATTTACTTAAAAAACAACTAATGATCACAACTGATCACAACTGATCACATCTAACCCAGATGATCAATCACTTTTCTCTGAAATTAAAAGATTCCTCAATAAATAATTGCTAATCAGTACTCAATCAATAAACAGATCCCTTACTAAATCATCACTAAAAACAATTAACACACCACCACAAATTTAACCCTAACACTATTTATATGCAAACGAGCCGATGGCGTCATTTATCCTACTGCAGAGCGCAAAGTTATTTTTACCTGGAAGAAGTTGACAACACAACATTTACCAAACAAGCTTTAAAAGTAGGTTTATAAGGAAAAACGACAAACATAAAATGTATAATAATAATAAATATAAAATAGGACCTGTTCAAGGTGTACCTTTTGCCCTATGTGCGCTGGGATAGTTTATAAATAACTTTATAAACGAGGAAATTCGACTTAATTTACCTCAGGAGCTATAATTAGCAAGCAAATTAAAGAAATCGGTAACTGGCAAAACGGCTAAAATGGAAAAAAATAAGAATTTTCTGTAAAACCAACAAATAATAATAAAAACTCAGGCCTGAAACATGATGCTACAAGCTAACGAGCAACAGGCTACATATTAGCAGCCCGGCATTCAAGAGTGCTAGTTACTGGTAGTTTGCTTAGCCAGTTTGTTGAACGTTCGTGTAAAAAAAAAGGGACAAATTAATAAATACGAAAAATATATTTGTTGCATGTAACACGCTGCTGGTTCTGCCCGTGTCTCGGCTTCAAACATCATTTCATTCAACACATCATCACTCGGAAAAAACGTTAGCCGGCTAGGCTTACAATACTAACGCTTAAGTCCAGCCTCCACAGCTGTCTCACTTTACACACGGACCTCGCGGAAAGGAAAAAAAAATCCTAATCTTGACTCTTACCTCTGTAGTAAATAAGTATATATTCACGGTATTCTCCGTTCCTCGTCAACGCCCTGGATTTCCTTTCATTTGTTTAGCAGGAATCTGAAACAGGGAAATGATCAATAAAATGTCCAAGCCAAGGCAAACGTCCTTAGGGGTCCTGTACTTCTCTCCGCACCCGTATTCCAACACGTTCCGCCCCTTTTTTCTTTAATTGGCTTGCGCTGCTGTTTGTTTTGGAAATTAGTCAATAGCATTCTCGAGTAGAGGAGGCTTACCAGTTAGCGTGTAGGAAGCGGAATTCGTTTAAATACGGGTAGGGAAAATTGATAACCCAAGCAAAAAACAAGAGACATTGATCGACAGTTCATTTCGACCAATCGCAAAAGTTAAATGTTGAAAAAAAAAGTTAAACGTTAAAAAAACGGCAATAAAATATTATGTATGCAAATATTGTATATATTTTGAATTATATCCAGTTTAAAAAACATTCTAGCTAAATAATGACTAAATTATGGCATTACAATTAATCTCAATACTACTTTTTAAACAAAGCTTTTTCCTTAATTCATTTGTTTATTTGTGTTCTTTACGTGCTTATTCCTAATTCAGGGTCACAGGGATCTGCTGAAGGTTACTCCAGCTCTCTGAGTACAAGGGTACGAGTTTACAATTTAATTTATAAATGTGTGTACCATTAAAGTGTGAGAATAATCGGTTCGTCTATATCTTGTCAGGTAGTACAGGTACAGGAATAACACTGAAGATGATTTCCATGATGCGCTGCTGATGCTTATACAGTGTTGAAGGTAATGATCAGAACAGATTGTTCCTGCTCTCTCTCTCTCTCTGATCATCAGCGCCTCAGCGCTCGTGTTTTTGGTGAGCCTTGGAACATCTACCACTCAGATCTGCTTTCTTTAAAACATCTGAAAAAAAACATCTGATGGAAAAAAAAGAAACTGGAGGAGGAAATAAGGAAAAAAAGAGGAAATAAGGAAATATTTCTGTATGATTCATCTTTAAGACATGAGCTGGGAAAATCCAGCACAGGGTGACACTAACTACCGACTTTCAGAATTTTCTAGAAATGCAAAGATTATTACTACTATTCTTTATTATCAAAAAAAGGCAAATATAAACACAAACAAGCCAAAATTATACAAACTGAAACAAAATTAATAACAAAATAAAAAGCAAAATCAGAAAACACAACATAAATATATTTTATTAGAACAAACACATCAAATCATTCATTCATCTTCTATACCCGGTTAGTCCTGAGCTAAGGGTCACGGGGATCTGCTAGAGCTAATCCCAGCGCACATAGTGCAAGAGGCAGGGGTACACCCTGGACAGGTTGTCAGTAGGGCCACACACACACACACACACACAGCCACACAACAATTACCAATCAATCTAATGTACATGTTTTTGGGTTGTGGGAGAGAACCGGAGTACACAGGAGGAAACCCACGCAAGTGCAGGGAGAACACAGTCTGCACAAAAAGGCCCTTTGCCAGGGATTCAAACCCAGAATGTTACATTTGTGAGGAGACCCTGCTAAACACTATGCCACTGCGTCACATTGAAAACAATCAGTAAACAGAAAAACAAATAGCTTGACATGTAAGACTGCCAAGTAAGAAAGCACAACAAGATTTAAAAAATTAAAAAAATTAAAATCGAAACCAGCAAGTGGCAGCACAGTGGCTTACTGTGGGGCAGGGACCTTTCTGTGTGGAGAACGGCAAGTTTTTCCTTTGCTTGCGTGGGTTTACTTCAGTTTTCTCCAACAGTCCTAAAACATGTACATTAGGTTGATTCTGAATTGCTGAGTGAGTGTGTGTGGGGCTTTGTGATGGACTGGTGACCTGTCCAGGGCGTACCCCTCCTGCCCTTCACCCTTTCAGAGACCACCACAAAATCAAATTTTCACTAACCTCATTAAATGACAATATGGACAAAACATAAACAAAGAAAAACAAAAAAACACAAAAAAAACAAACCGAATTAAAGAAAAATTTAAGATTAACTAAATATATATATATATATATATAATTTTTGTTAATTTTAAATTTTACTTTTGTGTTTTTTTTGTTTTTCTTCTTCTTATTATTATTTTAATTATTATAAAAAAATTCCAAACAAAAACTATACTGTATAATAATCAAAATGTATTTATCAAACATATTCATATTTGCTGTTTATTAATATTACTGCAGAATGAAACAAATTTTTTAGATGTAAAATTCACATTTTAAAGCAAATTTAACAGCTTATAGTGATGTACTACAGCGTATCTATAAAGATCTATAAAGTTCAGAAAAAGACACCAACTTTGATAATCCCTACAGGTTTCATATGCAAGGACCAAACCAAAGGTGGGACATATAAAATATTAATCTGACTTGAGAATCTTTTAGAAGGCTTTATTTTTGAACATTATTATATTGATTATTAGTATATACACACAATCACTGAGCCAATAACACAACCCCAGAGGTGTTCTGTGGAGTTCCTGAATCGATACCCTGGGACACAGCAATTGCTGCCCTGCTGAGATGGGGGTCAGCTGGTCAATTGAGAGAGGAGGTAAAAGAGCATCCACAACAAGGAACGAGGCAACAGAGGGGCGCCAGCTCAACCAATCAGATGTCAGGATGCATTAAGCAAGCTGGAATCTTTATAAAAGCTATTGATCAAAAAAGTTACACGGGTAGCGGCCAAGAGAGGGCTTTTAGTCAGCCATCTCACCACATTCGGTTTAATTTTTCCAACAGAGAAACATTTCTTTTATATATTTGCAAAGCTTGCCGGTTTGGGGAAAGCATGTTGCAGATTGCCCTTGATTTCTGGACAGGTTACTAAAAGCAAGGCAATCAGCAGTGACCTGTCTCACCTAGAGACACTACAATTCCATTAGCCTTTTACAGCTTGAAATGCCCAGCATTTAGGAGCGTGAATCAAAGACATGGGTCTCAGGGAAAAAAATGTCTCTATCTGGCCCTCTCACCTGCGTTCCACAAGACCTAAACCAAACAGAGTTCTGGTTCAGGCCAGACATTTTGTACTTTCTCTCTCCCTAAATTGACTGAACCCTCAGAGAATTCTCTAGCTGAGGTGCACTCTGCATGAAGAGATGGCCGATCGGCCGACCTGGCGGTTTTATATAATGCCTGTGTAGGAGGTCGGTGACGATGGAGAAGGGGGCTGCAGCCCATACGCTGGATACGCTGTGAGATGCGTAGGCAGCCGCTTTTAACAAATGGATACTGGCTCGCACTCAGGATTATGGGGGTGTGCAGAGATGAAATTATGTAAATACCCATCAGAGTAAAGACACACACCGGATACGGATGCCTGGGCAAGCAGAAGTAACTATCAATAGATAATATGGCAGATACTTGAGTATACAATGATTTTAATTAAGAGGTTATGCTGTAGATCATAATGATGCACCTCAATCATATTTTATAATATAAAAATGTGACCTTTGACCAACTACAGTACATGGGTTTCAGGACACACTATAACCCATATACTGTATTATCAATTCGGTACTCAACCTTAGATTTGGTATAGAGTAAAGCCAGACTCGATCTATCCAGGCAGCGGGGGTAGTTTCTGAGATAAAATCCTCCCTGCATACGCTGGGCACAAATCTAATGGATATCTCTTTCTGCCCAATATATCTGTTAGGTCCAGCCTGAGGATATTACACCCTGTTTTGGTGAAAGGTAAAGAAACAGAACGTTAAAGCTTGATCCTACTGAAAGACTGCTGCTGAGGATGGTCTAGTGTGGTGATATGTTTATAGTGTTATTTCTATAGTCATTATTAAAGTCAAGCTTGTCCATAACCTTTTACAATTGGATGGCTTCTGAATTCAATGGAAATCAGTGTTGAACTATAAATAAATTTTTTAAAAATATATGTATTTAGACATTGCATCACAGCAAGGCACAATTTAGTGTCAACCAAAAGAGGATTAATTCATGCTTAAGTCTCTCCATGTTTCCCCCTCAGCAGGGGTACTGCTAGCAACCATTAAAGTATATGAGGTGCTAGTTTACCACTAGTACTTTCACTGCTAATGGAACACTTCTAAAGACCTACACACTTTGGGGACCCTAAGAGATCTGTTTTAACTTTTCCTTAGCAGCACCATGCCCTTAGATGGGAGTTTTCCCTTGCCACCATTTTCCTTGCCTCTGGTTTTGCTCTTCGATGATAAAGGTTAATATACAAATTAGATGAAATACTAAAATAGATATTATCTATTATTATAGATAATTATAATATTATTATACTATCAGTATTAATAAATACAGATAGAAATATTGAGTTCTAGATCTTTATACAGTAGTTATCATTCAGGTAACGTCTTTGGAATCTTAAATATATTACTATAAGAAAATTTGAAAAGTGATTAAAAGATGATAAAGAAATAATAAAGAAACAAATTTTGATTAGTTATTTGCGGTCACATTTGAGAATATCAGGGTCTTTTATTGATCCGATGCATTTCTGGTGTGGCTTTAATAAATCTCTTACCAAGTCCAGTCAATTTCATAATTATAATGAAGATATTGTTTTACTGGGTAACTATTCGTTAAGACCTCCTTTTTGCTCAGAACAATACAATCTAGGGGACTTGATGACTCTTAGTTTATGTCCATGTTGGTTAGGGGGGCGGCTTTAATGCCTCAGTCTGATAAACTGCAGCCGAACAGGGCATTATTTCTCCAGATCCTTAAATGACAGGACAAATCCTCCTCTGTCCGGCAGCAGGAATTTTCTCATGTGCCTGTAATTTTTCCCTTTCAAAGTTGGGCATCAATATCTATCTATTCATATATATAAACGACTTCACAACATGACTTGTTTATCTGTGGATTAATGTGCTAGCCACCAGTTTTCTCAGTCCAGCTCACTTATTTTGGCATTAGATTTAGTGGAACCATTTGCTTTGCTTCTGATCCCTTCCTCAGTCTTCAAACCGCAGTGGGTTTTTTCTATCTTCAAGAAATATACTAGTTTGTAGTCCCCTGAAGCCACAAGGCAGAAGACAGTTGACCTCCTTTATTCGCATTCAACTGAAGCATCTGCAAGGCTTTAAATATTGCTGAAGAGTAAGGTTGAGCCGTTTTCTACACTTATACTGTTTGTGTAACACACTGCCAAGGCGATTCGTTTCAGCTCGAGTTCAGACACCCCAAAAACATACGAGTATTCAGTCCTGCCTCCTCGAACGCTATATTTAACTTCAATCATTAAACCTCATAAAATAGTAATGAAATAATATATATCACCATGGTAAAGACATTTTTGGAAAGAATCATTAATGATGTGACTGGACGACGCTAGTCACGCAAAAGAGCATCAAAAGGGGTAGAGATTCTGAAGGAATAACGGTGGCATGATATATATTTTTATCTTCATGTTAGCCTTTTGTTTGCATGCAGAGAAAAAATGATAGTGGATACTGAAATTTGGTGGTTGGTGGTTGAGCTGCATGATGAGTGGGCGTGAAAAGGAGCAGAGAGCTTTATACACAGAGTTATGCACTGACTCACCCCGGTGGGCGAACATTCACAGAACAGCAGGACACCCACATCCTGGGCCCGTCTACAACTCTTTCTGCCCCAGAGAGAAATCAAGACAGATAGAAAGAACGAGGAGATGAAACATAATCACTCCCATAGCTGGCCATAAACAGTTCACGGCTGGTAATCGCTTTAGATTCACAGAGATCTCGAATGATCTCTTTGAAATGTTGTGTGTACTTGGGTATCGATTGCTTGCAGAGTTGGAACCGCTGGTTCTGAGAGAATGCAACTTTCTGCCAGTGAATAGCTGTGAGGTAGCAAGGAATTAGAATTGATTTTTTTTTCTTTTTAGAGGTTTTTTAATGCAGTGACCGGAAAAAAACGGAAATAGGAATCTTCCAGATCTCACTTAAACTCTAACAGATCGAAAGCAGATTTAAATATTAAACAATTGGAATACTTCAAGGTAAGACAAATTTGATCAAAGTGTCAGCAGGCGGGTAAACTATTCCCCTTCGTTTCTTTTCCAACCTGTGCTGGTTTCTAGACGCTTTCTTCGCACAACACTACAACAAACTGACAATAAACTGGTCCAGTGACAAGGGGGAGGAGGAGGTGGAGCAGGAGAGGCAGCTGCATTCAGAGGCAGACAGCAGATGCATCACTGAACTGACAGCACATTTGCAGAGGCCAAGCGAGGCAGAAACCGAGCAACACAGTAGCAATCATCAAGAAGGGCATCAACACTTGCAAAATGGTCCACCAGGTGGAAAACAGCAAGTGAAACCACGCTTAGGGCTGACAAAAACATCCTACTTGGAAGAAGGATACATAATCTCATCCCAAAGGGTCAGTAACAATTAAGGTAGATAATTACCCCATGCCACAAGCGAGATGTTAGCACGGCCATCTTATGTGACGAGGCTAATTAATTAAAACAGTTCACGTTAAGATGTCAAAATGTGTTCATAATGGTCTCTGGCAGAAATTGGACCATGTCAAATTGTTTGTTTATCTGGTGTCGCACGTTAAAATGCTGTCAGATGCATCACCAATATGGCACCTGATATTTTATGAAACATTATACAGAGGACACAGGGATTTCTCTGGACCAGATGCCACATTTAATTTAGCATTGTTACAGCCTCTAAGTGCTGGCCTCGGATATGCTTATGAGAAAGAAGACAATTTTTAGCTGTTAATTACACACTGGTAAATTTTTTCCAGACATTTAAACAACCGACCTGCCTCCTTTTCCCCCTCCTCATGTACAGCCAAAGGCAAAACAATGCAACAACCACCCCAGGTGAATAAACAAGGAAATTATTGCGCTTGGTTATGAATGTATTCCCTTAGGATAGGTGACTGGATTATCAGGTTTACGCTGGCTAGCCTGGCTTCACCAGAAGGGACCTCTTCTCCTGTCAGGTGGCTGGTGTGTTGAGGAGATAACATTTGGAAGTCCTGCATGCTGTTGTCAAGCAACCTCGACCCCAGATCCTAGCTGTCGCCGTGGCTCCCACAGACAGAAATGATTTATGCTTGGGGACTCAGCCTCCGTCTCATCCATTGTATGCACACAGGCCAACAGGGGAAAAGTGGAATCTGAGCAATTAAAAAGGGACACTGCTGGCAGGGCTCACATTACTCAAAGTCTTCAGATTGCAAGGTGCAGCAATGAATGTGTGTGTGTGTGTGTGTGGGGGGGGGGGGTTAAAGTGGGGCTGCAGCCGTAACAGTATCAGAAGGTTGTTTTTTTAATCATCTGGCTAGTGTTACATCCTGTTGTCGCAGTGCCATCAGAAGTCACAAGCAAAGCAGTGTCTTGGTAGGATTAGAATGAAAATAGTCAAGACAGGCTAAGACAATAAAACCTTCAGCTTCGATTTGCGTGAACCTGCCAGACATGTAATTGCAGAGCGTCACAATGAAACGGGCAGAGGGAAGCGGTCTCGAAAGCATTTGCGTTGTGTCAAGTGCAGAGAAACCTGCTCGTGTTGACTGATACAAACTCGTGTCAGGTTTCCATCTGCAACAACACGAGATGCGTTGCTTTCAAAATGAACTCCAATTATCTGACTGCTGTGATAATGAGAAGCAAATCTTTATTACTCAACCTCAGCAACAAAGTGTAATTACATTCCATTACTTTTGAATGGCTTTCCATTTAAAAGCAATGTGGAGATGGATAATGAAGAAGTGTGGTGGTTTTCCCATTCACTGAAAACTTTTCACTTTAGTCTAGGAAAACAATTCCATCTTGTTAAGAAAAAAAAAACATTCAAAGAGTAAAAGATTCCTAATGCATTCAATGGAATAAAATATAAAAGACTGTTAAGGATCCTTCTCCACCTCCTATGGTGCTTCTTTCTCATCTTGGATTTTTTTCCTATATTGTGTCATTGTTTGCAGGGTTATAATGAAATAATATAATGTTTGTTACAGAAGTAAGTACACCCTTTACATTTCTTGTAAATATTTATTTTATCTTTTTATGTGAAAACATGACAAATTTTAACTCCGCTTCAATGCCAAGTAGTAAATGTACAGATGCAACAGTGTAAGTTTGTTGTCTTATCAAAAAAACTTAATACATAGCCATTAAGAGGAAATGTCCAAATTGGACCCAAAATGTCAATATTTTTATGGTCACGATTATTTTCCAGCACTGCCTTAACACTCTTGTCACTCCTGGACATCATACAGCTGATGTTGGAGACCTTGCTTTTCTCCAATTTCCATTTGAGGATGCCACACAGATGCTCAATAGGGTTTAGATCTGGAGACATGCATTACATTTAACCTCAGCTTTTTTTAGCAAGGCAATGGTCATCTTGGGTGTGTGTATGGAGTCGTTATTGTGTTGGAATACTGCCCTGCGGCCCAGAAGGCATAGGCTCATGCTCTGCTTTAGTATGCCACAAAACATATATGCTACTGTGGCTCCCCAGTGCTGGCAGCACTCATGCAGCCCCAGACCATGAAACTCCCACCACCATGCACCATGGTTTCCGCCACACAAGCTTGACACTATTTGAAACAAACAAGTTTACCCACAAACTCTGGGCTTTCTTGTGCATCATCTTTAGCAAAAGCTTCCTTTTGAAACGACGGCCGTGCAGACCAATTTGATGCAGTGTGCGGTGTTTGGTCTGAGAACTGACAAACTGACACTGAAACTTCACACCTGAGACCTTGTAACAATTTTCCTGACAACAGAGAGGGAAATGGATACTTGGACCTATTTTAAACATTTCCTTTTTGGGGTGTATTTACTTTTGTTGCCAGGGGATTAGATTAATGGCTGTGTGTTGATTTTTTTATAAGACAGCAAATTTACACTAACTGTACATTTACTATTTTACATTGTTGCAGAGTTTCAGAGTTTTTACATAAAAAGTTATAAGAAATATTTACAAGAAATGTAAGGGATGTAATCACTTCTGTGACATATGGTAGTTATGTAGGTCACCAGTCACTAATCAACCTGTTTGTTTTTAGACTGTGGTAGAAAGCTGGAGTACCCGGAGTAAACTGACAAGTCACAGGGAAAACATGCAATCTCTGTACAGGGTAGACCTTCTTGCTGTGAGGAAACAGTACTAACCACTAAGCCACCCTGCCACCCCTCAATTGGAAATTTTAAAAAGACACATGAACATCGCTTTGTAACGTAAATGCCTTCACATAAATCATGTATACTTTACAGCACAGTGAAATTCTTTCTTTGTATAATCCATCTTAGGACGTTGGGGTCAGCTATGATGTAGCGCCCCAGAGCAGGAAGGGATTTCCTGGTCTTCAGATCAACAAATCAGGTTGGTTGTGGGGCTTAAACCCAGGTCTTTCTGGTCTTCAGATCAACCACTCAGCTCCGTAAAAGCCTATAATTTATGTCAGTACAGACTGAGACACTTTTAGGCATCCTATTATTATTATTATTAGTAGTAGTATTTTATTATTATTAACCAACCATCGATTCTAAAACCTTACAAACCACTCATCATCAGAGAGAACGTAATGAACTTACAGTTACCGTGAGGTTAAAAAAAAACAACTCACAAATTGCACAAACATTTAATTCCATTACTTTTCTTTGCGACAAGAGTAAAAGACAAAGCAGAAGTATTCAGTAAGCTGTCAGAAGCTAATCAGGGCTCATCCTCACACTCCCTCCCTATTCCCTTGTCCTGCTGTTGTTTATGTTTGATTAATTGCGCAGGCGTTGGAAATTGTGGGAGGGGGAACCAGAAACCTAGCGTAGCTTTACCCTAAAATAGCTTTTGCTAATGCAGCTCGAAGAAAGCTGTTCACTATCCAAACTGATTAATCACCTGGCCTGTGGAGAGGTGGGTTTTTTCCTCTCCCTTCTGTTATTAAGTTAATTCGTTCATTAATGTTCAGAGAATGTCGTGATGTGATTTTTATAAAAGCGGACATGTTCGGCTGTCGCAGCTTTCGTCTTTGATTAGGCTTTGGGATCATGGCGACGACTACAGTTAATAATGTTGAGGCTTCTCAGCTTATGGGTTTATATTTGGAATGCTTGTGGAGGAAGAAAAGGTTAAGAAAATAACACGGTCATCTTTTAAACTTTTAATATATTTGGTGATTGATCAGTAGAACGGCTCTAGTTTCATTTCTGTCAATTAAAAAAATAAATACAAAAAATAAATCAACCTTGTTGGGATACCAGATTTCTCAGCAAGAAATACTTTTTTGTTAATAAACGAATAGGGTTCTCCCTGTGCTGTCTGTGAACAAGAAACACTTTTTTAAATCCACACACTGCTGAGAAGGAACACCACAAGCCTCCACTTCAAATAGACAGAGTTCACTGTTTAATGTTTGTTTTAAACCCTCATAAAAATATAAATGAGAACCGACACAAAAGCATTATGACATTTATTCTTTCTGGTTCAAAAGTTAGTTAGTTCTCAGTTACATCAGAGATCATCTGATATCGACTTTTTTAAAAACTGATACAGGTTATTTTTTAAAGCGAGTAAAAACCAATATTCATTATTCAATCATCTTCTATACCTGCTTCTTTCCTACAGGGGTACCCTGTACAGGTCGCCAGTCTATCGCAGGGCCACACATAGACAAACAACCACACACACTAACACTTACTCAAATGGGCAATTTGGAGTACCCAGAGTAAACCCACACAAGCACAGGGAGAAAATGCTTCACACAGACTTCTTGGCCAAAAATCAAACCTGGGAATTTCTTGCTGTGAGGCAACCACTTTGCCACTGTGCTGCCTGAGTCTGAAACTGAATGAAATTATTTTTAAATGAATAAACTGATTTGTAATTAGGTTATATTCAACTTAAAAAGTCTTTGTAAAAAAATTAAAAAGCTGTAATGGTGTAATTAAGAGTAAAACAGGAAACTAATAAAGAAAGTACGGGGGTAGCTTGACTTACGAGTGTCCCAAATAACAACTTTTCCGAGAAACGAGGCGTCTCTAGAGTGGTTTCTGCTTCGATTTGCAAGTGCTAATTTGGGTTAAGAGCCAATTTAAGATACCCCACCACTAGTTGGTGCAGCGAACACCACAGTAAATCCTGTCCTAGCATCCCATGTCTCAGATATTTAGACATGTGTATTAGCAAGTGAAGGTGAATGCTGTGCATTATACTTAATAAAAGCGGAAAAACAAAAAAGTGCTGGGTTTTTGGGGGGGGACAGTAACGGATTAATAGCATTTCAATTCATTTTAATAAGGAAAATTAATTTGACATAAAAGACAAACAAATTAGACTCATAGGTCAAAGAACCCTTGTACTAATATTTTTAACAAATAAATAAAATAAAAAAAGAAAATTTTCGATCATTATTTACTCAGTTTTTTGTTATATAATGATTTATACATTCAGTCTAATGTCAGTGAGACAAGCCATCATCATAGCGCATTAGGATCAGATACCTCGAAAGAGATCTTCAACAGGTCGGCTTTTTTTCCCTGATACTCAGGCTTTAACACTGCAGGAAAGGTTAATCTTTAGGATTTAAGGAAATGCAAAAGCTGTCGATCTCCAGACTTGGTCGCTCTCGGTGGGGATGATGAAGGGCTTGATTGTAGCATGTGAAATAGGTCGAGACACAAACGGAATCTGAAGTCTGTCTATAATTGGAGAAGTATCGGGTCAAGGGCGGGAAAAAAACAACAACACAGTAACCAGTAAAGACAAAACACAAACAAGCCCGTCCATCAGAAAAACAGGAAATCCGTCTTGAAAGTTGCCAAGTTGCTACAGAAAACTTCATCGTTCAAACACTAAGCAGGCTTTTAATAAGTTCAGAAAATATGGATTGTCCAATAATTGTTTTTACAAATATAATTTCCTGATATTTAAACGTTTTTGTTGTGCTTTTTGGTCCTGTTATGTTTTTTTTTTCCCCTGCAGCTGTTTTGTTTGACAATAACACTTTCCACCGAACTCACACAGCTACAGCATTAGTGTGTGTGTTACTGGACATTATATTGGACCAATAATTCCGACTTGATGAACCAACAACTTCCTCTCAGAGTGTTAGTTTTTTTCTTGTGTTTGCAGTGGTCCCTGTCATGAAGCCAATGTCTGAAGTGTACTGGGTTGAAAGTAGGAACACACTAACACACACACACACACATGTGCTGACTGTATTGAGAAAGCAACAGAGCTGCACTCACTGTGTTCTCGCTGCTGTGTAAGCGTCAAAACTACATCTATGTTAACCGAGGTAGAATTTACACACACACACACACACACACACACACACACACACACACACACAGGAGAACTGCAGGTTTAAATACATATAGGAACCTGCTAAAGGAATAAATCCCATTAGAACTAAAGGGGGACGCAACCTCACACACTGTTACTGCCACCATACTGTAGGGGACTGTTTTTTTATTGTATGGACATCTATCAAAAGAGAGACAGCACGAGAGAGAAAGAAAGACAGAGAGAGAAAAAGAGCATTAGAGAGAGAGAGAGAGAGAGAGAGAGAAATAGAGAGAAAGAAAGAAAGCGAGAGAGAAAGAGATAGCGAAGGAGGAAAAAGCAAAAGGGACAGAGAGAAAGCGGCTAAAGAAAATGAATGAAATATATATGTTATCCTGTTTATAATACTAAGCATAGGGCGGCACGGTGGCGCAGTGGTTAGCACCGTTGCCTCACAGCAAGAAGGTTCTGGGTTCGAA
>JAOTQW010000038.1:1826225-1840424 GCA_026260075.1 Sisor rabdophorus | reverse complement strand
TGCCCCCGCGACCCGGTCCCGGATAAGCGGAAGAAGATGAGATGAGATGAGATAAAAAAAACTATTCATTCATTCATTTTACCTACTTATTTTCTAATTTGGGGTCACAGGTGTCTGTTGGAGCCTATCCGTGCTCTCTAAGGGTAAATGGAAGGAAGGGTAACCCTGAACAGGTCACCAGTCACCGGACTGCAGGAAGAAACAGAAGAACAGGTAAAACATGCAAACTTCAAACAGAAAGATTCCTGCCTAAGAATCAAACCTGGGATCTTCTTGCTGTGAGGTGACTGTGCTAACCACTAAACTGTGCACCGCCCACTGAACATACCTAATACCTAAATAATGTCAATTAAACAGGACGGTGCGGTGGCATAGTGGTTAGCCCAGTCGCCCCGGGTTCGATTCCCAAGCAAAGGTTTTCCGGTTTTCTCCAGCAGTCCAAAAACATTTACATTAGACTGATTGGTGACTCTAAATTGCCCATGGAAGCGAATGTGAGTGTGTGTGGTTGTTTGTCTATGTGTGGCCCTGCGATGGACTAGCAACTTGTCCAGGGTGTCTCTGCCTCTCGCGCTATGTGAGATTTAAATAAGCAGGTATAGAAGGTGAATGAATGATAAAGTATACACAATTATAAAGGACATCTTTTATTTAACACAAGTTTATTCCAAAGTGTTCAAACTTTTCCAACTGACAAGTAAGGGCCTTACTAAAGGGCCCAGCAGTGGTGGCAGGTTGGTGACGCTGAAAATTAAACCCAGGATCAGCTAAGCTAATAACATCCGCCATGTTGATATTGTCATGTGACACAGCACAACCTAACAGGAGTTTAAACTGGATGTTTTTAAACAAGTGCAATTTAATCACGAAGAACAATATTTAGCAAAAAGGTGCCGTGTCTACGTTTTGCAAATGACTAGTGCGTCTCCCCTGAAAATAGTGAGGCGTAGCAAGCAGTAGTCTGTTATCTGTATGTACTACACATCTCACACTGTTTTAACTACTACTATATATATTAAAGAAATATACAATTTAAGACATAGCTATTAAGCCCACCCATTATGTCGGATACACCCCTTTACAGGTAATTTAACGAGAAACCTGGGACTCGTCATGGTAAGCGTTTTTTAATGACGCGATGGAGACACGACCTGCGAACTTGCTGTAGATGTACTGTAGCGTTCTTCACCAAGCGAATCAGGAATCAGGTCTTACCCTCTAGTGATAGTACGGCCCCACTGATTTCCCACTGGACGTGTCAGGACAGTTATAGTATAATAAAAATGCAGATTGTGACATTCTCAGCATCGACAGAGAGGACAGGAAGTGAGCGTACACACACTGCAGTCTCACAGGCTCTCTGTAATTAACCAGCTATGGCAATTTATTATTTTAGATGCAATAAAGGACACTAATGAGTTGATGTTGAAATAAGAAGCATTACTCGGCGGATTCGGACCTATAAAAACGCAGGTCAATTTTAAACTAAAGGACATAATGACTAGATTTATATAAAGGCTGTTGATGTGGCAATAAAAAAGAGCATTAGCAGTGAAAGGCTTTAAAATTAGCTCAATAAGCGTCTTTCAATTATTATAGAGTTATAGAATTGAGCAGTTGAGGCATCTGTTAATCTACTCAACTGATTAATTAATCAATTTGATCGATTAATGTTAAGTAATTTAAATGAATAAATTAAGTTGCAGCTGTTACATTTGATTCTATTTACTGCCTTGCAGCAACCAAAACCTTCATTCATACCTTTAGGAACATAAAGAAATGTAAAACTAAACAAATCTACATTTATTAAAGCAAGCGCAGGCAGAGCAGTGGACGCAGTGGTTAGCACAGTCACCTCACAGCAAGAAGCTTGATTAATGTACAGCAAGGAGGCAAAGGGTCCTTCTGTGCTGAGTTTTCAGGTTCTCCCTGCACTTGCTTTCTTCCCACAGTCCAGAAACATGAACATTACGTTGATTGGTGATTCTAAATTGCAACAGGAATGAGTGTGTGTGTGTGTGTGTGTGTGTGTGTATGCGTGATTGTTTGACTACGTATAACCCTGCTTTGAAACAATGAGATTTGAGATTGTTTCAAAGCAGCTTTACAAAATCATATTAAAAAGAAGCAATAATTAAAATTCACATATACACACAATTTGATTAATATCTTTAAAATAAGAGTTCCCAACCTAGCAAGACAGAGGCGACAGAGGCAAGGTTTGGTTCATCAGTGACAGAATGGAGAAAAATACCTTGGGAGAAACGAAGCTATATCAGGGGGGGTCCGTTCTGACCAGACATATTATAGCAAAAAAAAATCAGGTCCGGTCTTTAAAGTCACCAATCAACCTAAAACCTTTTTGGACTGTGGGAGGAAACGGAGTACCCGGAGGAATCATGAAAACTCTGCACAGAAAGACCCCAAGCCTGGGATTCAAACCCAGGACCTTCTTGTTGTGAGGCGACGGTGCTAACCACTACACCGCTGCGCCGCCCGTTGATTTTGTTATTCTAGGTATAATCAGATTGACAGAGTTTTTAAAGCGTAATGGACTTAATAGGATGAGAACTCACTCAGGTACTATGGTGCTAAGCCATTCAAGGCTTTAAACTTAATTAACAGGATTTTAAAGACTATTCAATATTTAATAAGGAGCCAGTGCAGTGTTGAAAAAACTAGTTTAATATGATCATAATTTCGGGTTCTGGTAAGAACTGCTGCATTTCGGACTGGAGTTTAATACCAGTCCAGGGTGTATCCCTGTATCCCTGATAAACTAAGACATTGCCATGCGTGGCCGACCTGGGATTGGCTCCAGCAGTGCCCCGTGTGCCTGAGTTACAAGCGGGTTCAGAAGATGGTTGATTAATTAAACAAACTGCACATTCATTGGCTTTAATTACTTAAAAGATTTTATTAAATGGAATTTATAAATTCCATTATTACACGCTGTGTTATTATTTAAAAACAACAACAACAACAGTGTCCAGCAGAAAGTTCTGATCTTAACACCACTGAACACCTTTGGGATGAACTGGAATGCCGACTGCACCCAAGACCTCCTTACCTGACATTAGTGTCTGATCTCACTAATACTGTTGGAGCTGAATGAAGAGAGATCTCACAGTCAAGTTTTACAATGGAGTAAAAAGTCTTACTAGAAGAGTGGAGCTTCATCAAAGAGCAGAATAAGAATAAATTAGGAAGATGATGTTGAAAATCGCATGTGTTTGTAACGCTCACACTTTGCTAATGAAGTGATTTTATTTATAGGCGCTGTTCTTGACTTGTCTTTCATTATAATACAGTGCATCAATTGCGATCTTGTGTGTGATCCCTATTAATCCAGATAACAACATAACACCCACAAGTGATTTCTGAACAGATGTCTTTGTTCAGAGTAATTTACATGAATCTCTTTTATACTTCTGAGTAGTTAAGGTTTAGGGCCCTTGCTCAGGGGCCCCAGCAGTTGCAGCTTATTTTACCCACCGACTTTTAATTAGCAGAATAACACCTCAACCACTGAGTTTTTTCTTCTCTATAAATACATCCACTATGCACCTAATGCATGCTGGGAGCTGGCTGTGTGTCTCGACACTGCTTTTGGGCTATGGCATTTTTCCGGGAAATTGTTTCATAACCTAAACAGAAATGTGCAGAAAAAGTCGAATAAAAAGTCTCTACCGTTTTATGTTTTTTCTTAGAAACATCTCGTAATCAACAGCCGCAAATCCAGTGTGTCCACATGCTAACTAATCATTTCTGTCTTAAAACTTTCCCAGGAAAGTACAATTGGTGGTTAAAAAAAAAGCATACCTTTTCACACACCAGGCTGTGTGACTTACCCAGAGCTGCAGAAAGACGTTTCGAACCTGAAGCCTCTCACATGTTCCTTAACAACCTGGCAGCTGGAAGACATCTGATCGGAAAGCCGTATCGCCGTGGCGACATCACTGCAGCGGGATATTTTTAACCCTGCGAAAAGACAATGGAGCACAAGTTTGGTGTCAATCACAAAGTTCGGGTTGCTGATGAGACCTCCGAGTTTCGTGACACGTCGGCACCTGCTGGCGAAGTTTCCTCCGAAGATTAACTCATGAAAGTTTCCGATGGTTTCGTACTAGTGAGCTGATTTCAGGAGAAACTGCAAGGCAATACATGAAGCATATTTTTTAAAAAGCATTTTAAATCAGTTTAAACGAATTATTGGCAACCTTAAACTTGTCATTTAGCATCTTCCTCATTATTTCTGTTTTTACTAATCTTTTTTTAAAATCTATGCAACAGCGTCTTCGGTGCTTGATACGGTGGCGTAGTGGTTAGAACGGTCGCCTCACAACAAGAAGGTCCTGGGTTCGAATCCTGGGGTCTTGGGGTCTCTCCGCGCTTGCGTGGGTTTCCTCCCATTGCATTAGGTGACTCTAAATTGCCCATAGGAGTGTGTGTGTTTGTGTGTGTGTGCGTGGCCCTGCGATGGACTGGCGACCTGTCCAGGCTGTACCCCCTGCTTCTTTGCGCTGGGATGGGCGCCAGCAGGCCCCCGTGACCACGAGTTCGGGAATAATCGGGTATAGAAGATGAATATATAAATAAACCACAGCGCTCCTCTTAATCGTTACAGTTTAGTCTTTATCGCTGTTTGTTCAGTTACAATGTTCGGCATCTTAACCACACACACACACACACACACTCAAATCTTACACACATTTATGAACACAGAGCAGGAAGCGCTTTCTGCAACGTTCCTCCAACGTTCCAGGTTCAATCAATTTAAAAGCGTGTTTTCATTCATAAAGCTTAATAACCGATGCTTCCGTCTTAATGTTCCCTCAGATATTTTTTTCTTTGTATTAAAAAACGCAGAAAAGCTCATTTTAACAATATCCTCAGGCGGATTTCTGGGATTATCAGTCACATTTTTCTGCAATAAAAGCACAAAGAATTGCGATTGCATTAGTATTCAAATGTCACTGCTTGGATTGTCGGTAAGCCCAGTCCATCCCATGTGCAAATGATTAAACTTAATATAATATACTAATAATTACTTTCAAACAAGGATTTTTACATGAGAATAAGCAGCACTTCCTGCATCTAATTAAAGATTGTCAATCAGGAGTTTAAAAACTGATATCCATTATTTGAAGGTGAGTGATGCTCGAAATGCAAAAATGATGTTTATTGATTTTCCCCCTTATTTTTATTTGCCCCAATGTTAACAGTATTAAACTGCAGTGACGGGTGGTGCATTTGGTAGCCGGGTCTTCAGTGTGGACTTCTGCTACACCTCTTAATACCACAACTATCACGTCACAATTATAGAAAACATCAATACTACACACAATATAACCCTGTGTGGAATTGCGGACAGGATAAAAATCTATTTTTATTGAAGCAAGAAAACCTGTTAACACCCCGTTAACTCCAAAGCTTGACACATCAACCACAACTGTCTACATCTTGTCAACTGTCAACACTACATCATCTGGAGCAGTTCAAAATCAATACTTATCTAATAACATTACATAAACATTAAAGATAGAAATAAAATATCACATTTAAAGTTGTAAGTTTAACAGCACTGGTCTGGAAGTAATGGATAAACTTACTAGACTGAGACAAGGTAGTTATCTTCTCACTATGTCTAACTTTTCTGTAAAAGTTTGCCTTAAAATGTATTTTTAAGTACTTCTCAGACCAAGTTAATTTCTCCTTCTTCGTCAGCCATTGTGGGAGTAAAAATTCTAATTCATCTGTACAGACGCGATTCGCTGGTCCAACTGGGCTAAAACAGTTTTACTCAGATCCACCAATCAGAGCCACTACTTTAATACTTTAAGTTCCATGTGCAGTACCACTAATTCTAAATGCAGATTAGATTAACAAGCCACTTTTTTAGACAAAAAATTTAAACATCCACATCCACAAACTGGACGCAGTGCAGCAAGAGAAACACTAGTCAATGAAGAGAATAAACTGTTGGGAATAAATTTATATAATCTAATAGAACAAATAATAGAATTTAGGTTATAAATGTAGGTCAGTGATTCTGGTAGTGTTTAGACCACCAGAGAAGGACTTACTGACCTGGACTGACTGTACTAAAGTACTGAAATAAATAAACATTGTTTAAAACGGCTTTGTAGATCTTTTAGCTTTGCAAGATAAAAGCTTTAATCAAGGGGAAAACAGGAAACTAACAGTAGCGTCTTGTATGCAAGTCTCTGCAAAAGAGAACACTAGAATAACACATCCTAGATCTGATTGAATGAATTATTTTTATTAAATTCTTACATAGTTGATCCTTACATAGTTGAATCTGCTGACAACAAAAATTGTCAATGGAAGTTTATTTATTAACTATTTAATTTATTTATTAACCCATGGAGGTCTGGATTTGGAGTCACACTCAAAATTGAACTCGAAAAACACACTAGGTCTAGCATTGTCTTGCATTAGGAGAAAGCCAGGGGCACCGGCATATGGTCTCATCTCGGTACCTAATGGCAGTCAGGCTACCTCTGGCAAGCACATAGAGGGCTGTGCGGCCCTACAAAGGAATGCCACCCCACACCATTACTGACCCATTGCCAAACCAGTCATGCTGGAGGATGTTGCAGGCAGCAAAACGTTCTTCACAGTGTCTCCAGACTCAGTGTTAGGTCTGTGACATGTTCAGTGTAAACCTGCTTTAATCTGTGAAGAGCCTACAGCTTCCTCCACGTCTCCCGATGTACTGGCTTGTCTTCTGGTGCTCCATGCCTCCATGCTCTGGACACAGCAAACCTTTTGCAACAGCTCACATTGATATGACATCCTGATTGAGCTGCACTAGCTGAGCCACTTGGGTTGTAGACTCTGTCTCATGTTACTACTAGAGTGAAAGCACTTTCAGCATTCAAAAGTGACCAAAACATCAGCAAGAAAGGATGGAAACTGAGAAGTAGTTTGTGGTCACCACTTGTAGAACCACCCCTTATTGAGGGTGTCTTTCTATTTGTCTATAATTTCCTCCCTTTGTCTATTCCATTTGCACAACAGCATGTGACATTGAAGTGTAAGTGTTGCCTTTTTTATGAGCAATATATATATTTATATAATATATATATATATATATATATATCGATGATATTACTAAAAAAACGATTTGATCTTCTAATTAAAATGTTGGTTTAAAATAATTCTTACTACTGACACCACCGAGCCACATTGAGCTTGAACTTGAGAAAAAATTGCAGTAGATGAGAGAAATATTAATGGAAAATAGCCTTCTTATTATAGATGTGGGAAGAGGGTGTACTCTTTATCTTCCAAACTTATTACTCATCGGCAAATCTGGGTTACAGGAGACATGCTATAGGCTCAGACATAAAGCCCAAAGTCACCTTGGATTAAACGGTGCTGCCCTAAAGATGAACATCACCACCGTGGAGAAATTGTGTTCTCAGTTCTTCTGCAGTGTGGATGTATCTATATCTGTGTGTGTGTGTGTGTGTGTGTGTGTGTGAGTAAGAGAAAGACAGTTTTTCTTTTTCTATCATTTTCTCGTTAAATAATATCATTATCAAATAAAGCTAGACACATATTCTGAACCTTAAAAGCGCTAGTCAGAACTCAACACGTGTGATTCATTCCACACTCATGATAACATCCTCTCAGCACTAGGATAACCTGTCATTATGCCCCATGTGAGATCAATCATGCACTTAAATTAGACTGCTTTCCAACTTATAGGTGGAAAAAAGCTCATTTTTTCCTGCAACGACAACCAGAACAGGAGAAAAATGAGAACAAAGAAAATGTCTACAATCGAACTGAGCAATGGAAGCATGGTGAAACTGGCAGTTGAACCCATGACAACTTGATCAGCAGCACAAGACCTCAACCACGGATCCTATTTATTTAACTAAATAGTTGAGGGTACTCCTTAACCGCTGATATCATATATACAGATGAACAACTTGAGGATTATAAAGAGGTTTATGAAGCAACATATCGATATCAAGCCTTAAAAATGTTTTTAAAATAAAACACATAAACCAGCGTGTCCTGTAGCTGTGGCTCTTATGCGCTTAAATTTCAAAGTTCTAACAAGACCCGAGTATCATTTAACGATCATCAGCACCAGGCTCTTTTACTAAAAATTCTTCAGCCACTGCTTTGCGATCAGCGCTAACAAGCACACACGTCTATCAAAATGCCAGCGAATGTCAAGTGGCTAAATATCTATTACTTAATGTGCTATAGACAGCAGCTCATTTATTCCGTAGCTGCAGGCCGGCACGTTAAAGCCTCTTTATATTTAGAGCAAATTATTTCTAGCTGGGCGAAATCCGTCTTCCGCTGCTTCCGTTTCATGAATCATAGCGTTATGTAACTGAAGCCACCGGTCGAGATGTGAGGAGCGGATACCTGAGCGTACTGCCTGAAGACAGATGAATGAAAACGACAGAGTTGACTACATACAATTTCACATGTTATAAAGCAAATTTCAAAAACAGCCACAAGACCAAAGTCCAAAGCAGACCATATACACAAAAAAACTGAAATAATAAGACAGGAATTTAAAAATCTAATAGAATGTTCAGAGGGTAGTGCAGGGGTGTAGTGGTTATCACGGTTGCCTCACAGTAAGAAGGTCCTGGGTTTGATTAGTTGAGTTAGTATGTTCTTCCTGCACTTACTTCGGATACTTTACAGTTTCAAAACATGTACATTAGGTTGATTAGTTATTCTGCATTGCCCATAGAAGTGTCTATGGTCGTTTGTCTATTTGTGGCCCTGAGGTGGACTGGCGACCTGTCCAGGGTGTACCCTTGCCTCTGGCCTGTGTACACTGAAATAGGCTCCAGCAGACCCCCGTGAACCTGAGTTAGGTAATAAGCAGGTATAGAAGATGAATGGATGAATGAATGGAACCTTTTATTAAAACATATAAAAATTGTTTTTCCTTGTGATCCCTTTATCTTGCGCCCCCCCTTTTCATGCAGTAGTGATGATTTTAAAATATTAGATAGTATAACCTTTTGATGGGTTTGGAATGAAAGATGGGAAACATTACACTACGGTATCACTTAAACGTTTTGATTTGAACATTTTCATCTTTTCAAGTACTACAGACATAAAGTTGCCATCGCCTCCCCTTTGATACCTTGTTGCTGGAAGGAAAGAGCATGTTTGATAAGTAACTGAGTGGCAGCAAATGGAAGGTGTTGTTCTAATTAAACAGCTCGCAAGATCTGACTTATAACTCCTCGATTTTGTAGACCTCACTATTTCCCTGCACTTTGATACCTGATACCCTCTTAGTGGGACCCTAGGGTGGCAAGACAGCTGAAGACTTTTAGGTGGTGCACTCAGATGTACTTCTGCAGTGATCTCATGTTCCAGCTATGGTGCTGTAGAGAAATCATACATGATCTCCTCATTTTTTCAGCAAATCTTAACAACAGGTGTACATTATTGGGTTAGGACTATTTGAAGAGCCAAGTTACTTTGAGGGCCCTCCAATGATCTGTTTTAGCAATAGTACAGGGGTCCAATCTCTAATTCATTTTTAGAGCTCGAAATTGCTAGTGCCTCTGCATCAATGACATGAAAATACTTACATTTGGAAAGACAACATGAACGTTTGATGAATACATTTTGTAGAAAAATGAAAGATTCTTATAAATATACATACACATGCAATTGAAAATGCCAAGTACTTGTTGCTTTGCCTGCCTGCTGGCTGTGGCATAAATACTGGTTTTCCAGTGTGTTGGATCTTTACATTCAAATGCTGATATGGCCAATGTTGTTCATTGAAATGAGAATGAAGACACCGAGCAGCACAGGGAGACCATGCAAGCTCAAAACAGAAAGACCTCCTGCCCGAGAATCAAACCTGGGACCTTCTTGCTGTGAAGTGACAGGGCTAACCACTAAGCCACCGGGCCGCCCAGCAAACTTGTCAAATTTGTAAGCAAAGCCTAAAATTTCACTTCTGACTTTATCCTTCTTTTAAATCTAACTGAGCAGTTTAGCTTTAAGGGGCATGAACAGCAAGGTTAAAATCAAATTACTGACCTCCAGACAGCAGTCCAAACACCACCCTGTAACCACTTTCCCTATCCAGCATAGCTTGAAGGGAACTAGTACTAGTGATTTTCCTTCCTAATTGACCTTTTCAGAGTAATTTATTGTTGAGACACCAAGATAACTAATTGGGCGCTTGTAAAAAATAATTAAACTAAATCAAATGTAAGTATCTTGGTTGCAGAACCTATCTTTTATCACAGCTAATCTAATAGCTTTTAAAAAAATGACCTTAATTTGGAAACGACAGTGGCCAGGAGACTTGTAGTTTCAGCTCCATGTTTTTGATATTGGACATGACCAAATGTAAATCCTCTTATTTCTGGGGTCTAGCTTCATTGGAAACTTTTCCACTGTCTGATTTTTATTTTTTGGACAGTTTGGACAACTAGATGCCCAACCAACTCTTAATGTTTCTTGAAAAGATTGAGCTGGGAGGTATCCATTTACATTTTGTCACAACCAGAAACTTAAATGTATTTTATTGAGATTTTATGTAACAGACCAACACAAATTAACATGTAAATATGAAGTTGAACTAAAATGATATGTGATTAAATTTTTTTTTTTTTAGCAAAATAGCTCAGGCTTAGCCAGACTGGGTGGGGAACGTCTGGGGACAGCAATTTCTTAAGCCTTTCCACAGACACTCACAGGGATTTAGGTCTGAACTTTGACTGAGTCAGTTTAACACAGGAATATTCTGTGATCCGAACCCTTCCAATAAAGCTCTGGCTGTATGTTCAATGTCAGTGTCTTGTTGGAAGTCCCAAGACTTTTGCAGCCTGCAACATGTTTCCTTTCAGGATTTGAATGTTTCCATTTCCCCATGAACTCTGCTGAAGAAAAGCATCCCCACAGCTAGATGTTGCCACCATCATGTTTCACAGTGCAAATAGTGTGTGCAAGGTGAGGAGCAAGTGTTACTTGTCGACCCTACATAGTGTCTTTGAAAACACGGATCATGTAAATTACAACAGGAAAGTTTTAGCATTGGATTTCTGCAATTCTTTTACAAAAAAGAGCAAAAACTATAACAACTCTTCCATTTTAGTGCTGAGGCTTAAGTTATCAGAAGAGGTAAAAAAGGCGAGGTCACATGGCGTACAACCACGTCACTTGTATTTGTTATCAATGTATAATTGTTGTCTTAGATCATTCATTCATCCATCTTCTATACCTGCTTATTCCCTAACCTGGGGACACAGTGGTCTGCTGGAGCCTATAGAAGATGAAAAAATGAATGAAAAGAGTTAATGTTTTTCTACATCTCATTATCTAATCTCTTTTTAGATAATGCAGTTACTTTGTGGTGACATTGACATCAATTGAATGTTATGAAGAGAAAAATGTGGTCCAGCACAGCACTAACTCCTAAAGTTCCTGGGTGCTGGTTTTCATGAGCACAAGCTCCAGTAGGTAAATTTAGTTTTTCTCAAAAAAAGTATGGGTATGTCAAGCTCTTTAGAAAGCCATTTGACTATCTGTCCAGAAATCTGCACATAATGGCTTGATTAGTTGGCGGTATGGAGACTGATATTGATTTAATACTTGAAAACCTGTCTTTTTCCTTACATCCTGTGGATACACCAGAAACCTTTTCTAAAGAGAGTGTGCAGTGCCAAAACTTTGGTGACATTTAAAAAAATCCATATACCTTCTGGCCTTTTGAGAGTCCAACTCTTGTGGCGCTAAAGACAATTAGCAGCAATTCTGCAGTGCAGCGAAGAAAAGAAAGCCAGTGTGAGCCCTTTGTTCGTCGTCTACCTCCGTGGGAAGCCTTCACAGAAAAGCATTCCCAGCTTGAACAGTTGATGTGCAAGTTAAACGGCATCAGAAAACCCAAAGGTGATAAAATGTAACATAAATCACCTGAAAAGACTGCTAGTTATATAAATAACTATGGCGACGCAGTGGTTTAGTGGTTAGCATGGATGCCTCACAGTAAGAATATTCTGGGTTCAAGGAAAGGGTCTTTTTGTGTGGAGCATGCATGTTCTCCCCATGCTTGCATGGATTCACTCAGGGTACTCTGGTTTTCTCCCACAGTCTAAAAACATGTACATTAGGTTGATTGCCCAAACAAAGGAGTGAGTGAGTGTGTGGCCATGTGATGGAATGTCCAGTGTGTACCCCTCCTGCATTTCGCCCCTACAGAGCTAGTACAGGCTTCAGTAGACCCCTGTGACCATGTTGTACCACCACGGGAGAAGCACCTGAATAATATCATAGCCAATAACATTTAAAAGTTACTCTGAACAGTAAAGTTTCTTTGCTAGTTTGCCTTAAATGAGGCTCTATCACAGGTAGGCGAGCGACTCCTTTATGATGTGTCTGAAAGCCAGACATTATTGAGGAGTCTTTCAACTTAGCTGTGAATAACATCTACTGCTAATAATTGGGCAAGAATCATAAATTAGCTGTTGACAAATAAGAAGCAGGAGATGGAATAAATTGCTTGGAAAGTATTTTAGCAACCAAACAATTATTGATGGACAAAATAAAGATTTCCAATTATTAATTTTATGCAGAGAATTCATGTCTTTCTGCACTTGCTCCTGATAACTGGCTGTAATTATCTCCAAATTATTCAATAACATCATATATTGGTCACGACACTTTTAATTGTGGATGGATTTAAAATCTGCTTTACTCCAGTGATTCCAGCAGTTTTTTTTCAGTCTGTCAATTTATTGGATGGAACTTCCATCTTTTCACTCAGATTTCCGCTAATATTCAACAGTATTGTAATACAAAAGTTGCAGAATTAAATGCGCACTTAATAAGGTCCACATTTAAGAAGTAAAACGTGTTTAAGCTTTTAGGAAGGATTAGGACTAGATTGAGACACAGATGAACAGAAGAGAGAGAGAGAGAGAGAGAGAAATGTGTGAGAGAGAGAGAATGTGCAAAAAAGAGATAGAGAGGAAAGTAGTAGAGATAGAAGAAAGTCAAACAGCCGGACAAACACAGCAAACCGAGGAGAAAAGAGGTTAAAATACAGAGGGAGATTTTGACAGAAAGGAGACAGACAGACAGACAGACAAAGGAAGAAAAAACAGAGAGACAGAAAATGGGGGAAGAGTGCAAGGAAGAGGGACAGAGACAGAGAGAGAGAGAGAGACACACACACAGACACACACACAGATTGACTGATGAGACAGAGAAGTGGACTACTAAAGAGAGAAAATAAAAAAGAAAGAGAGCAAGAGAAAAAGACAGACAGAAAGAGAGATACAAACACAGACACAGTTCTAAGGTCACATGACTGTCAATCGCTTAACATTGTCCTTCAACATACCTCCTTTCACTATATTATCAAGAGCTCGTTTATTTCTCATGAAAATAGACAAATGCAGATGCTGCATGGAGGGAAAATAAACCAAGGTCCTCATGACTAATTACAGCCGTATACTCTCTTCCTAAGGAACTTCATCTGGGAAACGAGCCAAGTGAACTTTAGGACTATGTTTACTTCAAAAAGGAGATTTGATGCTCTGCAAACTATAGATTCACCAACACTTTTATTTTTGGCAGCTGAATAAAACAGCTGCACTTTTTTCTACTTCTGCTATTTAGCATGTGGCGTTAAATGCATTTTTTTAAACAATGTAATGCATTATTTATAAGACAAAGCCTGGTGTTTGAGCTCAAAAATAACGTTCAATTAAATTTTTGCTTTGCGCTTCAGAGAGATCAATTAGTCCTGACTGGTGGTGACTGATTTTAGTGGTTTTAATATTTTGTATTCTTTATTTCCATGTCGTGTTTCTTTAACATTGAGCTCTGAATGGGCGGCAAGGTGGTGTAGTGGTTAGAACGGTTGCCTCACAGCCAGAAGGTTCTGGGTTCAATTTTCTGGTGAAAGTTTCCTACCACAGTCCAAAAACATTTTGAGTGGTGATCATAAATAGCCTATAGAAGTGTAGAAGTGTGTGTGGCAATGTGATGAGACGGTGACTTGTCCAGGGTGTACCCCTCTTGCATTGTTCCCCTTTAAGAGAGCTGGGATAGATTCGAAAAGACCTCTGGGACTCTTCAATAGAGAATAGTAATTTGAGTTAGGGGCGGCGCGGTGGCGTAGTGGTTAGCACCGTCGCCTCACAACAAGAAGGTCCT
>JAOTQW010000038.1:1805444-1817457 GCA_026260075.1 Sisor rabdophorus | reverse complement strand
AGAGAGAGAGAGAGAGAGAGAGAGAGAATCTGAAGATTCTAAAGCCCTGGAAGTGATTTCATTGTTCCAGAAGAAGACTAAAGCAGTTAAAACCTTCTGAGCCTCAAAAAGAGTCACACGTGGGTCAGCAAAGCCGACGGCAAGCTCACAGATCTCCAGGATGGGGTGTGGTTACAGCTCCATTTAGTATGTATTCATCTGGAGCTAAGATAAACAAGTTCAGAATAGGAAGACAGTTCAATCATCTTGGTTGAAACCTGCTAAATCCGGGTTCGAGTTTAGAGCTGAGCCAGAAACCTGCTCTGAATGGCAGCGTTCCTCAGAAGTTCCTTATGCCAGCTAATGAGCTCCTGTGTTTAAGCAACTCAGTATCTTTCCTTGCATCGATACCATACTACAATTAAAAAATACAGTTTGAAAAAGAAAAGCACCTGCTGTCTCTGTATTTAACTAGACCACCAGAACATCTTAACGAGAAACTTGTTAGTTTTCTTGCTG
The DNA here is from genome assembly GCA_026260075.1 of Sisor rabdophorus. NCBI lineage: Eukaryota > Metazoa > Chordata > Actinopteri > Siluriformes > Sisoridae > Sisor > Sisor rabdophorus. The sequence goes on along the minus strand of JAOTQW010000038.1, from coordinate 1,816,959 downwards.
CTCCTAAGAAGATGAATTGTCATCAGTTTTTCTCTTTAATTTTTATTATATTACTAAGCAGTTATAGGTTGAAAAAGATTTGTGAACCTGCTTGTTAAGCCAGAGATTTGAACTCATAACCTTCTGATCAGTACCTTCTGATCATAACCTTCTGAAATCATAACCTTCACTCTTTTTATATATATTCATTGATTAATCTTCTGTAACCGCTTATTCCCTAATTCAGGGTTATGGGGGTCTGCTGGAGCATATTCCAGCGCAAGACAATCCATCACAGGGACACATACCGACAACACAGACTCACATTCATGCCTATGAGCAATTTCGAGTCACCAACCAACCTAATGTACATGTTTTTGAACTGTGGAATAAACCGGAGCACCCAGAGGAATTCCACACAAGTGCGGGGAGAACATGCAAACTCCACACAGAAAGATCCTGTGCCCGGGAAACGAACCCTTCTTGTTGTGAGGCAACCGTGCTAGCCACTACACCACTGCGCCACCCTCCGTTTATATATGTTTTACCAAAAACACCTTTTCAGTGTTACTGATCCTTGGTGGATTCTGGTAATCCTTGGTGGTAGTGGGGTTTGAACCTGGGTCTTTCTGGTCTCCAACTCAGTAGTCTAATGACTATTGACCACTGAGCTACTACATTTTTCTAGTCTTACTATACATGCTAATAAAATCTGTGCACAAAAGCATGCAAGTCACTACCCTAAAACAACACAGTAACAACGTCAGTTGGTAGCTCAGTGGTTAAGGTTGCGAGTTTAAGACCCAGAACCAGAACCCAGAAGTCATTCTGGACAAGACTCTCTGCCCAATTCTAGAAAAGTAACTGTAATTATGGAGATGGACCAATCTGCGACAACGAGGAAGAGAAACCCAGAGGCGCTTCCCTGATTCTTCCTTCCCTTTAAGAAATGTTATTAAATTCCCATCGTGTCAGCCGCATCCTTGCATTTCACAGGCCAAAAAAAAAGTCAACGCTGCCTATGGACATTCCTGACACAGAGGTTAGACTTAATGACCAGAAGAGACGGACATCCAGGGAGACATAAAGGCGTGATCTGCCATGGCTCAGACCTTGTGAACAGTGCATTAATGAACAGCGGTGCCTTCGTTTGGCACAGCTCAGCTCAGCTCACGTCTGTCGTGACAGCAAGCGCGCTTCGTTCTGCTGATGCCATGCATCTCCCACGCCCCAAAGTTTCTTCGGCAGCTCAGACACTGACAATATCTGTCCCCAAAACACAAAATGTGCCATTTTCACCACAGCACATTCTTGTCCTTGCTTCTTTCTGTTTTGGTCTATTTTCACCCTCATTCTCTTTTATTTGAAATGGAAGGTTTCAGCCTCCTGAGTAGGCGTTAACTTTCCCCTGAACTTCTTGGTAGAGAATGGAAAAACACAAACCAGGAAAGTGGTAGCTCAGTGTTTAAAGTTAGTTTCTGTTTAGTCTGTTCCATAAACACTGACTGATGCAGGAGATTTTCAACAAAAATAGACATTAAATAATCAAATTTAAAATTTACTGTGTGGTAACACTTTACATACGTATCCACCGGATTCTACAAAAGGTTAAGTGAATCACTCAGTTTGTGGCAGTTTTATTGAAGAGGATTTCTGGTGGTTCTCTATAGTGAATACCATTACAGATGCTTGAGTCGAGGCACAGTGTGTCCTTACAACATTATTTAACTGTTTGTTATTCATATTCATCTGTCATTTATAGCTTTAGTTTATCCTGAACATGACTTTATTAATAAAAGAACATTTACATTTACGAAACAAATATTTTTGAAAAGGATGATGTTATACAGAAATTCCAACAAAAAGCTTCAAATTCTGCTTTAAATGGAAAAGTGAAAACAGATTTAAACAGTAGAAGAATAGAAAAAAAATTCTAGCTGAAGAATCGATTCTGGAATCAGATCCCGGCTTCCGGAATTAAATCAGATCGTAAGGCATCTAAAGATTCCCACCCTGCTCAAGCTGCTTATATGTAAGTCTTTGCGAATAAGTAAAAGAACATTCACTAAATGTATGCACTTTGCGGTGTCCCTGTAAGCAATTAATAACATTGTTGAAATCAAAAGCCTTTATCTGCCTTTCAGCAAAAAATCTGCTTTGGACAAATGTTTACTATTCGAATGCTTCATTTAAGGGAAACGGCACCGATGCCAACAAATAAAGACAAATCGACCAATCAAAGATAGTGCCCTTATCAGCTCCACCACAAGAGATGGAGCTTCGCCCTACCGGCAAAGCTTCTACCAGAAAAAGGAACATAAGATACGCGGTGGGATTACGGTAATCCGATAGGCGCTCGACATGTTCCCACTCTTCCTCTGCTCTGGCTTTAAAGAAGACTTATTCACATTCCTAATAAGATTATAGCAAGCAATAAAATGAAGCCTAAGCAAAAGCAAAAAAAAAAAGAAAAACACTAGGGAAACAGGATGTATCAGGAGGTGTGTGTGGCTTAGTCGTTCATTTCAACGGTTGTCATCCCCATCTATCTTGCAAACCTGACAGTATTCAAAAAGCCTTATTTCATCTCGCTCAAATGACTTTGGCTGTAGGGAGAAGAGTGAAAGGGGGGAAAAGGAAAAAATCGAAGGGTCAGCAAGGCAGCAGACGACATCGACCGGCAATTTCTATGCAACGGAACGTAGAATGGCTGTTATTTTTGTCCGAGCAAAATTGGGTTTGCTGGTGTGTGGGTGTTAGTGTGTCATTAGGGGCTCACTGTTGCTCTCAGCTGCCTACTCAGTATGATCTAGTCCTGTGAAGAATGGCGTAATCCTCCTAGGCTGAACAGAAAAAGGACAGAATGGTGGGAGGATGGATTGAGGAAACGGTGGATGGGATTCAAGCGCTGGATGCTTTCACCATGCTTGCTGTGGGAGAAGGTTGCGATTTCGCAAACAAGGTTCTTTACACCAGTGGGGATTGCACAAGCCTCACTAGTTTACTCCCAACAACTTGGTGTGATAATGTGGCCCACCAAAAGCGGTAAATTAAACAGTCATAAAGATAAATGTAATGCTTTTGTGAAAGTTACAATTACTAGAAAACTGCTTATAATCTTAAACACAGATTTGTAGATTTTTAGTAACAAATTATATTTACTTAGATTTAATTAGATTATAGTTACTGTTACTCATGTACATTTTTATTAAAAAAACATTATTTTAATTCACTACCTTTGGGGTTGTTCCTCCGTTACTGACATGAGCTAATAAATATGAAAATTTTTATATAATAAGTTTCTGTGCATGTTCTCTCCGTGCTTCCATGGGTTTCCTCCAGTTCCTCCGGTTTCCTCCCACAGTCCAAAAACATGTACATCTCCCCTTTAACAACTTTAGGAAAAAGAAAACCTTACAGTCTGGGGGTATTGTAAATGTAATGGTCTTAAGATATTAAGTGTAAGAAAAGAGCGCAAAAAGTAAAAAAATAAAAACAGGAACTTAATCAGTCTTCTACATATAAAATGTTATTTGACAATTGTACATTGCTGGCTCTTGCATTTTAATCCATAATTAATCTATAAACAAATAAACTCAAAATAAATAAATAATGTTGGATATAATGTTCGATCTAACCAAGCACCTTCTTGCTGTGAGGCAACCATGCAAACCACTACATCAAGATGCCACCCAGGTCTTTCTGTGCAGAGTTTGCAAGTTCTCTCTATGTGGGTTTACTCCAGGTATTTTGGTTTCTCCCAACAGTCCAAAAAGTTTAGGATCCGAGCAGCATCATGTGCAGGAATAAATGCGATGTGAAGATACAACAGTTGGACCAATGATCAGACCACCAACCAGTTTATGCTGGGCACCAAGCTCAACTATTATATTAATATAAGCTGGTTTAAATAAGCGGGTCTAGCGACTGAGATGACATACTTTCTGTTACCTAGCAATCTCAGACATATAAAGTATTTTGCTGTTACCTAATGATCTCGGACAGAAGTATTTTGCTGACAAAATACTGACTCTAACTACATTTCATAATTTCATTATTCCTAAACAGGGTCAGGCAATCTGCTGGAGTTTATTCCAGCTGTCATAGGGTAAAAGGCAGGAGAGACATCCTGAATAGGTCACCAGTCCATCATAAAGCCTGCAGCTGTTTTTTTTTTTTTAAATGCAAAACATAGTCAATTTAAAAAAAAAATCATTTTTAAGTCAACTTTGTCCACTAATCAGTTAGAAGAAGTGTCTCAAGAAGACATTTAAACAGTGAAATGTCAGCTGCCAAGAGGGCAAGAGGGTTAATTACCTTGTTTGACCGTCTGGAAGAAGCTGTATGATGGTTCCCTAGGAATGAAATTAAATACACAGCAATCCTAAACTTTGCAATTGGAGACATATCATTAAAATTTATTTGCACGGCTACACACTCACCGACCAAATTATTAGTCACTTTCTGCAATCATGTAATTATCTTTCCATTTTTTCCAGTCTTTCCTGTTCAGGTTCTTGGTTGGCAGAACCTGCTCATTTTCCTTGTGAGTACTATCATGCTTTTCAACTTACCATGTTTATAGTTCACTCTGTAAATGAATGCATTAATCAAGGGATAGTTAGGAAAACAAGCAGCTGAAAGAAACTTTTGAAACCTGGAACCTTTCCTGGCAAGTAGACACCTGGGTCATCTGCTTGGAAGCTCTTCTTCTTAAGATGCTTTCCTACACTTCCTAACCAAATACTTTCCCACTGTAATGTTCTTCTGCTAAAGCTTTACAGTTAAAGTCAATTCAAAACAAGGAAGAGAAATGAAATATGGCTAATACATAAAAACACATAAACAGAAAAACAAATCTCATTATCCATAAATAACTAACTTTCTATAACTTCTTATAGAAAGGCCATCATGTCTGACTGTGAGATTACGTCTCTACTCAGTATTGATGTGAAAAATGAGAAAAGTGGTACTGTAGTGTTCCTAACCTCTCTTCTCAACTAGGTGATTTTCCCTACAAATCTGTTGCATGTTAAAAAATAGTGCCAAAGGTTAAACTGCAGCAGATTTTCTAAGCTGGTCCAGAGCCTGGATCTGAGCTTGGATATGGGTGCTGTGACAACAGCATAAAAATAGGAATTGATTTTGAGTATCAAAGGGGCAGATAAGAAAAGTGTTAAAAGAACCTGATCTTGAAAAACAACACCTCATACGGTATTTAGCTCTGAGAGTATGTAAGACCAAGTAACAGAAATGCAAGCAACCCTGAGGAACCATGCAAGAAAGAAAAATTATGCCACCATAGTCACGAATATGCCTTTTTCAGTACAGTGCTTTGATTGTTTAGCTTGGCTCTTCTGATAAATATGGTTGTACTGAGATATATCGAAGCAGTCTGGAAATAATCTTCTAACCTCTGGATGATTCCTCCTACAGATCTGGAACTCTGTGGGGATAGATTGGCACCAGAAGATCATGTTTGGCGAGCCAGTCTAAAAAAACATTTTTGGCGAGTGATCATGGAGGCTACAGAGAAATGAACTTTCTCCTGAATAATAATATTATCTTTAATGTCTCCCTTGTAATGCTCTTCTGAAATATAAGGGTATCTCTGCTTCAATAAGCAGTCTGAAACGATCTTCAATATTGAGGTGTTTGACGAACAATTCTCGTCTCCCTGTGGATGCTTCAATATTGAACTGTAATATACTGTAGAGGACCAAAGAGACAAACAGAAAGCAGAATCTGTTTGCTCGTTCCAGCCTCTGCTGTCACCAAAAGATCACACCAGGGTCTGATTAAATCTGAAGTAAAATTAGATTCTAGAAAAACAATCGCTAGTGAGGTGGTGTGATATGGCTTAGGGTGGAAGATTAGTGTTTTCAGACACCAACTTTTTCAACTAATATATAACAGATACAAATTCCGGTTGACTATATTATTAATCGAAGATTTCTTTCTCCCGTTTATAGCAATGTATAGTTACATTTTAAGAGTCTAATCAAGCTGGCAATAGAGAATCTTTTTGTTTGCTAGATCAATAATTTATTCATCCTCTATAACCTCTTCCATAATTTATGGGGTCACAGGGTCTGCTGGAGCCTATCCCAGCTCTCAGAAAGGGTACACCCTGGGCAGGGCCACAAACTCACTCCTATGGGCAATTTAGAGTCACCAATCAACCTAATATACAGGTCTTTGGAATGTAGGAGGAAATCCGAGTACTCAGAGTAAACCTACACACATGTGGGAAGAACAAAAAAAAGACCTCTTGCTGTGAAGCGACAGTGCCAACAACTAAGCCACTGTGCTGCCCGTTTATTCAGGTTCTATCACCAAAAAGCTGCCATTGAATATGGCTCCCAACATTTTCTGATTAATTATGTCTGACCTTGGCTTTGACCAAAACATCCTAAGCACGAATAATGCTTTTTAAACTGTGGTCTGTAGTGAAAGTTCCGCCCACAGACGTCATAGGTTCCCATATTCCCAGCTGGCACTCATCTGGCCTTTTTTTTGAATGGAAAAATTATTTGCAGACTGGTTCTTAATTGAGCTCTGGCTTCAGCACCATCGCCGGCAGAGAAGCGGTAATAGCAAGTTAATTTGCGGTACCAAGGGTGGAATAAAAAAAGCCGATCCTGAAAACGGGACCACAAAGTGACAATATATTTGAGTTACAAAATACTATAGTGTTTACAATAGCTATCAAGAACGAGGGCTGAAAAAGAGAGCACAGCACTGGAAAGCTGGCAAAAAGAATCAGACAGATGGGGCACAGAAGAAACATCACCACAGCCGCTTTCTTTTCCAATGATCTGCCGCTTTGTGTTGGGAAAAGATAAATGAATTGGAACGGCCTGCAAGATATTCCCTCAAGAAGCCCAGCGACGAGACCAGAACAAGCGACAAAGTGTGTTGAAGCAACATTCAGTGTGTGACAGCGAAGCAAATTATATCATCCCTAAAGGAAGAGGGTTTAATAAATGGAGAGGGAGAGAAAAAAAGGAAAGCAAGCATAGGAGAAAATAAAAGCAAGCAAAAAGTGAGAGAAAAATAAGAAACAGAGAAAAACAAAGAAGGTAAGTGAGAGATCGGAAACAAGAGGAAGATGAAGAGAAGGTGAGAAAGAGGAAAGAAAAAGAGAGCAAGAGAAGATGTGAAACTCACTCTACAGAAAGATAAAGAGATAAAAATAGAGCTTGAAAGGGGGGGGTTGGAAAGTGAGAAAGTCAAAAAAGAAGAAAAGATTGATAAAGAGTAGGTACAAGAGAACAATAGAATGTTCTACTTTCTCTCACTCAAAAAGGGAGTGTAAAAGAGAAAGAGAGAAAAAATGACATAGAAAAGAGAGAGTGTTTAAGCGCAAAAGAAAAAGAGATATGATTTTAGAAGATAAGCCAATGACAGGAGCTGCTTGGAAAGATTGATAAGCTTTTTCCACTCACAGTGATTATAACTCCTTCTGTGCTTCTGTTTGCCATTTTGCCTCAGAGCCTGCAGCTAAAAGACACTCAACAATCAATGCTGGAGCAATCCTAAGATCTTTGGGGCAAACAGCTAAATATCCAACGCTATTTGTAGAGATCATGACTCCGGGCCATGCAGAAAAGAAATATGCTTGTCCGGTCGGCAGACTAGAGAAAGTTTTGGACGTGCAAGTTCTTGTGTACTTGGGTGATTGTCAAAGGCGGTTACTGCCACTTTATGGCCTGTGGTGTCCCTCGACTCCTCTTCGGCAAAGTGCCAACCAATTACCGGCGCTGTGCTTTGGAATAAGGATCACTTTTACCTCTCTCGGGGGTGTCAGTGTCTAAAGAGGTAAATCGGCCCACTAGGTTGTACATACTCCTCAAAATGTGAACGTTTATGCCGTGCATGACCCACTCTGTGGTTTCCCAGCAAGGGCAGCACTTTTGATATACCTTTAACAATATTGTTATGGTGGCTGTAAACGAATCTTTGCAAAATTGTTGCAGAATTTTTTCTTTTACTTAAAATGTGGGGCCATAGCCTTTGGTACTGGGGGAACCTTGGTGAAAGGCTAAAAAGCATCCGTTTGGGTGGTGCAAGATCTGGGAAACAACCATGCCCAGTTCTTGATTCAAATCTAGTAGTAGCTTGATGGTATTGGGGCTTGAGTACTGATCTTCTAAACAGTGAAGTCCTAGCACTTCTGCTGTGATGCTTTTCATGATTTGTGTAAAGAGTGCTTGAAATTAAATCCATTAAAATCTAAAAAAGTTCAACTTCAGCCATCTCATTTACACAACTAAGAAAATGAGGATTGAGGGCCTTGCTTATGGGCTCAGCAGAGGTGGCTTGGTCCTGAGATATAAGACAATTTTTTCTCACTGGAAAGTTTTCATCCACGGTTCCTAGTTGAATTTAATGCATGGACATCGCACCACCACACAAGATAGGCCTGACTGGGAGCAGAACTGCAAATTCCATAGCGGCAATAACCAGGGAATATTGAGTGCCACCGATGCATTTTGACACCAATTTGAGTGTTCCTTTTACAGACAGCATTAGGCAGAAGTTGAGTTCCAAACCAGCAGCTTGGAGCACATGTAGATTCGTCTTCAGTGTATCAGGTCTAAAGTTATGCATTCTGAAGCCGTACTAAAAATTTTCCATATGTGCATATATGACATTTTCTTTTTCCTCACACACAGCCCAGAGGCTCTGCTGCCTGAAGATGAGGCATTCTTCCAAGCTCGGACATCCAGAACTTTGCTTTCTAAGAGCTAGGCAGTTTAAGGACCTTCATGCAGAAGTCGTGCTTTTAAACCTCTCCAGCTACAACCAGCTCTAAAGAACATTACTGAAAGTTTATCAGCGGAGGTCAAGGCTGATACAACACTTGCCTCATTTTGGTTGCTCAGGTGAAAATCCATGCAGGCGTTAGGATCATAATGAGCCGATGTGTCACTCGGAGGTGGATCTACACGCCTACAGTGTCAGGAAAAAGCCCGAAAGGGCTGCAAAGAGCGAAAGTGTGATCAATGCTGAAAATAGACACTTATTCAGGGAATTAGTAAAAAAAGATGTTGACGAGAAGAGAGCAAGAGTTGGTCTCAGAATTATTAAAACCAGTAACTATGAGAAGAAAAAAAGCAAAGCCTACTGCCTGATGAGGCATTAAACCCCTAATTTTGGGGTTCAATTAACAAGTGTCCTGGGTAAGGGCCTTATTAAGGTGCAGCTTGGTAGTCCTGGAAATTGAACCCACAATCTTCTGATCAGCAATTTAATTAAACCCTAGTCCACCACGGAAGCTGAAGGATTGAAGAAAGGGGTCTCTGGCTGTAGGCGGTGGGTGGACTGATACGAGTTAATAGCCACCTGTAACTCTGACCACAGAAAGTTACAAAGATTTGTCCACGTTAAAGCTGGGAGACTGACGGTTACTGCAGCGCTCAATCATGGCAGAACGACAAGCGGCAGCCAGCATGTAATCTGCCATTATCCGGCCGCATCTGTCTTCCTACATGAACTTATTTCAGCACAACTGAGTCAGATTTGATTTATGACAAGCCTATCTGGCTTTCACAGGCGGGAGGGGGGGAGGGGGGTGCTTGTGTGTGTTTGTGTGAAATGCAGAAAAAAACAGAGCAGTCTGGAGTGTAGACCCTTTTGAAAGTAGAGCAAAACTTTGGCACTTATTTGCAAACCCAAATATCTCACAAAGTTTTTGTAGCAACTTGTTGGCTGTGTAGCAGCGGTGAGGAAGCTTTTAAACTAGAACAAAGTCCAAAAAAGTTGAAAAACTCTTTTGTGTTATTCCATAACGCTGCCTTCTTGATTTCTCTATATTCTTCTCCACATTGCTTCTGAGTTCAATTTGGACGGCGGTCAGCAAACAAAAAGGGAATTGAAAATAACAAGGCCTTCATCGGTGGGCGTCTATATGCAACGCAGCCCACACTGTTTCATGCTCTGTTAGCAACTTCTCTTGCATATGTGTGTGTGTGTGTGTGTGTGTGCCAATATAAAATCTGGGGGAAAAAAAAGTCAAAAGGTTGGAAAGTGAGGAGGGGTGGAGAGAAGTGCCGAGCGCTGCCATGGCAACAGGAGCGGGTGAGTGATAAGCAGCGCTCAGAGTGTTAAATCGTTTCACAGCCATATCTCTGTTTAGGGAAACGCTACGGGACGAGCCAGCAGTCACCGATTCAAGCTGTGAAACGGTCTCCCACGGCACCGATCTCAGAGACAAGCCGACGCTGTCTCAAGCTGTCTCATGTTCACAATCAGAGCAGAATAAAAATGATAAGTGTGGGGGGAGGGGAGAGATGAAGATGAAAGTTTTGTTTGTTTCAGATGCCGAGCACCAGTTCAAGAGTTGAGTTCTCCATATTGGGAAAATTATTGATTCTTTTTGGGGGAAAAACCTGTCCACAAACATCAACTATATAAGATGTCCCCAATTTCCATTCTGTTTTACTACACACACACGCATCTATATTAATGTGTGTATATGCATATGTGTGTGTGTTTGCATGTACATTGATGTGTGTATATTCGCTTATAACCAAATGTATTTGCTAACCTGCCTTGACTTGCACATTATGTTGCTCCAGCCTTTGCAGCTATAACAGCTTCAATTCTTCTGGAAAGGCTGTCCATAAGGAGTGTGTTTATGGAATTGACCATACTTTCATAAGCTTATTTGTGAGGTCACACACTGATGTTGGATGAGAAGGCTCTGATCTAATTTATCCCGAAGGTGTACACCTTCGGTCAGGACTCTGTGCAGGCCAGTCAAGTTCTTTCACACCAAACATTATCCATGTCTTTATGGAGCTTGCATTGTGCACTGGTGTGCAGTCATGTTGGAAGAGGAAGGGGCCAGCTCCAAACTATTTCCACAAAATGTCTTGGTATGCTGAAGCATTCAGAGTTCCTTTCACTGGAACTAAGAGGCCAAGGCCACGCCCTATAAAACAACCCCACACCATAATCCCCCCTCCATCAAACTTTACACTTGGCACTCAGACGAGTATTGTTCTCCTGGCAACCTTCTAATCTGACTCGCCCATTTGATTGTAAGATAGAGAAGCGTGTTTCGTCACTCCAGAGAACAATGTATGATGTATGGCTTGGATGCAGCTGCTTTGTTGACTGTGAATTATTTAGGAGCAAGAAAATTTCATGACTGGATTTGTTGCACAGGTGGCATCCTATCACAGTTCTACGCTAGAATTCACTAAGCTCCTGTGAGCCACCCATTCTTTCATAAAGGTTTGTAAAAACATTCTGCATGCCTAGGTGCCTGATTTTATAATCCTGTGGCCATGGAAGTGAGCGAACACCTGATTCCCGTCATTTGGATGGGTAAGCGAATACTTTTGCCAATATAGTGCATGTATTTATGTATGTGTATGTATATCCTTGTGTATGCATATGCACATACATTGATGTTTGTATGTATGTACATATACATTATTGTGTGTATGTTTATATAGGCATGTACATTCATGTGTGTGTATATATGTTTATATAGCAGGAGGCAGAGCCTTCTCATACAAAGCCC
>JAOTQW010000038.1:1772136-1797458 GCA_026260075.1 Sisor rabdophorus | reverse complement strand
ACATGCAAACTCCGCACAGAAAGACCCCAAGCCCGGGATTCGAACCCAGGACCTTATTGTTGTGAGGCGACGGTGCATCCGCGCCGCCCGCACAAACATTCTAATTATTCTAATTGGTATCGATCCAGAAAAATAATCATCACTTGTCGACCTGTAAAATGTGCCAAATTTAAAAAAAAAAGGTTTAGAGAAGTATTTTTTGTGACTTTTGTGAGCCTAGGCTTCTAGTGTCAGAGCCAATGAAACGCCCCAATGTCAAGTTTTCGACATAATGCAACTTTAGCACCCTGGAACCCAAAAGCTGCAGCATGTACTGGTAAAGTTCAGACCCTTCCTCACTTCACTCCAAATGTAGCTTAATTTAACAATCCTGCTCCAAACCTTGACTGTGTTTAAACCTTGAATGAGTTGATTACCTTAAAGGACTCCATGTCTGAGAGAAGGCAGGCGCTTTGCATGCGGGCACGGAGATGGGCGCCCTCAGCTGATGTTCCTAGTTTGGCCAGCACTTCCGACTGCTCCTCGAGGACGTCCTCAGTCATTGGCGCTGGCTCCTAAGAAAGAAAAGCACCACATTAGTACGGAAGAGTGACAATTCTGCAACTAGTCTAAAGAAAGGAAAGGGAAAGAGAGACCAAGGTCACAAAAAATGAGTCATTTCTCTAGGTGGTAAAATCAGTATGTTTGATCAGTTATAGGCTCCAGAGCTGATGGCAGCTGACAGCTTTGTAGTTTCATTAGTATGCTCATGCTGTCTCACAGACAAAACCTCCACAATCAAACCTTCACCCCACAAATGCCCCTTGAGCTTCACTAACAAGTGCAAAACTGGAACAAAACAAAACTGGAAATTGAGACACCCTAAAATATCTCACACTGCGTCAGACATTGAATAAATCGTCTTAGGGCGGACAGAAAATACCAACCCTGGTTAACCGAACATTTTACCATGATTACGATTAATTAACTCATTTTTGCACTTATAGTTTACAGCTTTTTTTTTGGATTAAGAGCCACTCACTAGACCAGGTGTACACAACTTCACATGTAAAAGTACAATTTAGAATTCTTTAGAATTCTCTGAGCCTGCGGTATGGACAACTCACCATATTTTAAAATGGGGCAAGAGGTGACAGAAAATCTTTTTTTACTTAGGGTTAATTGTATTTGCTTATCCAATAAAATAAATTTTCACACTATGTGAAGTATTAATATTAAATTTTAATCATACTACCCATACTTTTATAAAGAACTTAATTTAAGTAAGGAAGTATGTACTAAAACGTACCTTCCTAATCAGTATGTGATTTCAGATGCAGCATCATTGGAAATGCAGCAAATTTAAAACAAGAGCAATCATAAAACAAGAAATTTTTTTTCAAGAATGTCTTTACTAAGTAAGAGTGGGGGTATATATGTATTTTTATTTAATTATTCATTGCTTTTTGGGTGGGAGATATGGCGCATATACACTGTTTAATGTCAAGAAGAAAAAAAAGGTGGCCAATCCCTGTCATCGAAATGGCTGATGAGTGCAAAGACTCGTACACACCGAAAACATTGGTCTTTACCATCTCTGAACCTCAAGCCCACACATGGGCTAAAGGAAGTAAAGGAATTCTGCCATTGCAAATAGCAACACATGCAACGTTGACAAATCAGAGACAATGAGATGAGCAGAGGGACCTAAAAGCGAAAGAGATTATTAAAGAAAAAGAGGACACGCTTGCAATCTAATAAAAGGGGGAGCCAAGGGAGAACAGCAAGGATGTTGAGGGAGTGAAGGAGAAAATGATAGCAATAATGAGAGAAAAAGACGAGAAAATAGGAAGAGCGGCATGACAGACAGCAAACAAGATACAAACGGAAAAAGACGGAAGAAAAAAAAGTGTGTGAAAGATGGAGCGTTGCACTAAAAAAAACAAAATCTGCTGACTCTATCTGTCTATCCCAGTTTTTTCCCTGTTCCCTTCCTTTCTTTTGCAGGTGCTTTTTGCCGAGCAGCCAGACTCAGACTGGCGAAAATCAAAGAAATCCACAGTGGACCTAAGGCGAATAGTGTGGACATGTCCGGAATGTATGTGGTGTGTATGTGTGCCGGATGTTGCGGAATGTGAGACAATGTTTTTATTTTCAGTGGTGTATTTTTCGGCTACAATATTTCAAGCTTGATGCTTCTTAAGCTGCGGAGAATGGCCATGAGAAACTGGCGGAAACCGGCGTTGCCCATCTGTGCCCTACTTTTGCATGCGGATTAACTGCAGAAGACGCGCTTTACATGCTGTGCTCGAGCCCGTTTACGTCATAGCTGTGTTGTTTGATTGAGCTTTTCCTTGCGTAGGGGGCTGCAGGGCCAGCTAGCGTGTACCTGAACAGATGTTCGAAAAAAAGAAGACCCAAGATATTCTTATCTTCCTGCATGTAGGAGCAATATTTCCATAAATAACGAAAAGAATTACTCACAATATAATAACACCACAACTGAGTTCATTTTTATTGTTTGAGAATGCAATATTTAAAGACTGAGATTAGCTCGGAGATGAATGCATTAAATAAACACGTCTAGTGATATTTTTCCTGATATTTAAGCCTTTTTGTTTATGTTATATTAGATATTGGTTTTATTAAATGGGATCCACTGGTTTATATGCCTTATTGTGGCCTGTTCTGACATATAAGGACAGATTAACTTAACAACAGCACTTAAAGACAAAGCGGCTTTTACTAATAGTAAAAATTTCAAAATTGGAAGCAGTTATGAAAATATAACATTCACATTTTTGGCATTTGACAGACATACCTATTTAGAGCGGCTGTATTTCTAATTTCCTCACATTGACATTTTCAGCATTTGACAAATGCTTATTCAGTGACACTTGCATTCATTTTATGATACAGCTGAGGAATTGGGGGTCGAGAGCCTTGCTCAGGGGTGGTGCTGGGTGGTTCTGGTGCATCACTGCTTATATAGCTGAATCACCATTTTAAAAAAATGTTTAGCGCAATTTCTGCATTAAGCGAAAAACTAATAAACCAGACCGCATGTAATTAAGTTTATGAATTAATGCTAACATATTCCATGAGCTTGCAAACATTGTGAGCATTAAAGAAAATTTCAAGTACTTTTCCACTTGTTTTTTTCATCTGTTTTTTTCCCTCTTTTTCCTACATGACATTGTTTCCCACGTGTAATAATCTTATGTAAACCTTGACACGTTTATCTAACCCTTTTTAAAAAAAGAAGCATTATAATTATTAACCTTTTTATGGTTAGATCACCCAGAACACCCGTCTGCCTTCTGCCTTTCAAAGGACATTCAATATTTAAATCTCAGACGCTTGCGACTCACCTGCGTCACGGGTATATACAGCGGCTCATTGGAGTTAAGCAGTACCAGCTTGCCGTGTGGTTGCAATCGACCCTCTGGCTTGATTTTGGCTCCTGCTCCTTTGACTCCGTCTGCATTCGTGTCCGTTATGTCCTCAGCGTCGCTCAGGCACTCGAAGAACTCCTCCTCGCTGTCGCTCCATGACTCCTTGGATTTCCCTGGTAATGCCTGGGGCGCAGACAGTCCGTTATCGTCAGTGGCGTCTTTTCGGGCAGCATCTCTCGCCTTCTTGTGCTCAATGCAACAGTTGAGCATCTGCGGACAAAAGAGGAAAAAGATCAAAGCATGTTTTAGATACAATGGGAATTTTAACTCATGTTTTCATCTGCCTTCAACTGCAGATTTCTTGATGCAATTTAACGGCATTGAGCATTTCCAGAAGAAACTCTGAAATAGCAGATGCTCAGATCTAGAACAATTGACATTTATCATAATATTTTAGCCAACTCAGCAGTTAAGGTTAAAGGGCCTTGCTTAGGGGCCCAGCAGTATTGAGCTTAAATCCTAAGACCTTCTAAACAGCAGCTCAAATCAATCACTCAGCTACCAATTTTTCCATATAAAGAAAATTCGTGCTTATTAGATTATTTGTTTGTGGCGGTTTTGTTTGGTGTGTTGCCAGTCGTTTGTTCTAAATCACTAAATCATTTTGAGTACATAGCTTACATGTAGCATTGTGGGTAGCACATGGGCAAAGGGGTGGCCTGGTGGTAAAGGTGTTGGACCGATACCAGAAAGACTGGGATTAGATTTCCAGCACCACCAAGCCACCACTGTGGACTCCTGAGCAAGGCCCTCAACCCCCAAAAGCTCAGTTGTAAGTCGCTCTGGATAAGGGCGTCTGCCAAATGCTAATGTAAATGTAGCACATCAACATATCATGCTTGAAGCACATGTACACTTTCTGATCCAATCCCCTTTCACGCTCCCACCTCATTTCCTGTCTATTCGATGCCCAACAAATAAAAACATTTTATTAATCATTTTATTATTTTACAAAAAATTTTATTAAAGGATCAGCATTTTACTGAAATTTCTGAGCTTGTACCCAGTGAGAAATAGAATAAAACCAAGAGAAGCATTTGAACAGAGATGAATAAAATTATAGTTGCCCAACAGCAATTTTTTATTCATTTATTCATCTTCTTTACCCGCTTATTCCCGAAGCTGGGGTCAAGGTGGTCTGCTGGAGCCTATCCCCATTGGAAGGCAGGGGGTACACAGGTCACCAGTCCATGACAGGGCCACACAACCACACGCACTCACACTCACTCCTATAGGCAATTTCGAATTACCCATCAACCTAATGCACAGGTTTTTGGACTGTGGGAGGAAACCAGAGTATTTTAAATAACTCCTAAATATAAAAGTAATTACTTTCTTCAGCTTAACACATACCCAGATAAGCTCACGATCTCATTTTGATGACCTGCTGTGGCAAAAATAACTTGAGATGCAAAGAGAGAGTTATAGAAAAAAAGAGAGAGACCGTGCGAGAGAGGGGTAATAGTGGCTTACCACCCACTTTATGACTGTGGGTCCCGTCTGGGGCACCACTTTATTGAGGTGATTGCAGATAAAGAGGCTCTCTCTGCTTTAGCTACCCAGACACATATTACCTCTTTTTCTTTCTTTCTTTCTCTCTCTCTCTATTCTGTCTTTCTTCTCCCTCTTGATGGCTTTATTACAGCCTCCTTTTCTCTTTTCATGCCAGACTCAGACGAGTGCGACGGAACGGTCGTCATGGGCCGCATTGCGCCTCAAATTTAAATAATACCGTCTGGATTAAACGCTCGGGCGGCAGGTCTAACACGATAGAAGAAATTCATCTTAAAGCTGTTGTGACGAAAGAAAGTTCCAGACAGCCGCGAGACTGAATTGAGCTACCTTTCGGTCCTGTTCCCATTTAACGAAGCAGCTGGAGCATGCAGAGCTGCTTCAGATTTAAGCAAAGAAAGAAATAGATGAACGGGAATGGCAGAAAGGTTACCTGAAGTTTTTGGTGGAGGAGGCAGCATCGCAGATCAGGTGGACCTGCAGGCAAGCTGGAAGAAAATAAAAGCAAAACAAGCTGTTGATAAACGATTAATACGAAGACGATTCTAACAATGAGTCATTTACATACTTTACACAGCTCCTTTTTCATTTTGCTCTCATTTACACACAATGATCTGCCAGAGGAACACTTATTGTTCCCAAATCCTCTTTATCAGAGAACAAGAAGCATACAGAGCCCTCACCGGTCTCTTCAGAGAATTAAACAATGAGACTCCCAAAAGGACCTGAAGGAAACCAGCAAAGCCTCAAAAATGAATTTTTGAGTTACAGATTAGTCATGCCAACAAAGCGTTTCTAAATATCCAAAGTTAGATTCTAAAACACTTCTTCTGGTTGATTTATGTGACAGATGGTATACAAAGGTCCAGGGACCAATTAGCAACAAGCATCAGAGCATGGGCGGAATGTGCAAAATGATAAATCTGATTTCAAACCAAATTATCAAAAATGATAGTCATGAAACAAAAACAAAACAAAAACATTAAAATAGCTTTAGTGCTAGAGGCCGAGCGATTACTAAGTGCTGATCTTTTTTCACTGGTAAATTTTTCTCTCTCTTTATCGGACAGTGTTTTGTTTCCTTATATTTGATCTAATGTATCGAATATTACAAAACATTTCAAAAGTTGCACATATGACAGGCTGCATAATCTAATGCAAATCAATAAAAAATTAACAAAATTGAGCCTCACATTTTTAAATTCAAAATAATTCATAATAATAACATTTCATTTTTCTTGAAAGACATTAGCATTTGACAGATTAAAATAAAGTCCTTTATTGCATTTAGTAGTAAACGGAATCCCAGATAAAACAAACAAAAAAAAAGCTTTTAACGCAGTGCGGCATCGCTTTACCCGTAGATGAGGTAATTGTTCTCCCAGCAGTTCCGCATCTCTAGCACGAACTCCTGCCAGAGGTGAGCCACCGCTCTTACACCACCATGGTAAAAATTCACCAAACACACACAAAGAGCCAGCCGGTAGGTCAGAGAGTCCCATGGAGCTGACTTGAGTGTGTTGAAAAGATTCTGTAAGAGAAACACACACACACACACTGCATGCTAAATGCATCCTAAATTTTTTCATACTATGTAGTGTGTGTGAAAGTGTTGAGGTGAGTAACATATTCAAAATTATAGTATGTGGATAAACATCGGTGAAGTTCCTGGAGTTTGAAGTACATGCTTGATCGGCCCGTCGCACAAGTGAGGCGACACGTCATAATTTAAAATAGCGGAAAAAAGTGATTTAATTTTTGCCACTTGAATTTACAGCATTTGTTGACTTACATGTATGTCTTTTATATAGCTAAGCAATTGGGGGTTAAAGGAATTTTTAGCTTGGTAGTGCTGGGAATTAAGTCGTCTCTCCAGCAGCATCATAGGACAGTATTATGTGTTATGTCCATTTTACGTGTGCTGCAAAATGCAGGATGTGAGTAGATCATCCTATTGGACATGCTACTCGTCTCACAAACTCAAAGTAATGTACTAATAAAAATTTAAGATAAACTGCATACGTCTCTTATCTGTAGGCCATTTTGTCTGAACCTGGTATTTCATTGCCTTGTTAATGTATTTCATTGTCTTAAACTATAACTTGAACCTCTGATCTAATCTAATTACGAGATCCCTCACAAATTCACTGTTCCATGATCTCGGACCCATCCTCGTTTATATATAAAAAAGGAAGAATTATAATAATGTTTTATTAATTTAATCGAGCCTTTAATTTAATCAGACTGATAAAGTGAAATTAAGTCGCTCCGCCATTAACGGTTGTGTTACATCATCAATCAGTATTTTACTCTATGAATCCATGAGCCAGATATAAGTCTTATAAAAATATATTTCAACATCCTGTTTACTTTATTTGCAAGTAAAATGACAGAGCGCTGCTAAACGCCATTTTTTAATTGTTACATTGCCAAAAACCAGGACACAGGGGTTTTTTATTAGTGAAGTATATTGAATAGAAATAAGTATATATACAAATAAAATGTGTTCCTTGTACTAGATTTTTTTGAGTCTTTGCTGAAGCCAATCTGAACAAATAACAGAAAAACAAATGAAATAAAGGTAAAAACAAAAAATCAGACAAAAGCATGGGTAGGGGTGGGGTAATAGAAACCCTTTAATTCATTTAAAGCCCTTTAACAGTGATGCCGCCAGGCTTTTTTGTTTCTTCCTGACTGATTTTTACTAGTGGAAAACTTTTCTGATGACCTTGTTAAACGTCGGGCCTCACTTACGTAATCCTCCGTTTCTTTAACTTGATCGTTCCTTGCACCCGGTTTCGGTGGTGCCGCTTTAGAGTCGTTGGGGTCAGATTTGTCCAATGCCGTATCTGGAAAAAAATACTAACAAAAATAAAAAATAAAAATTAGTGAGCGAACACCCTTTTCACAATCACACATGGTGCGATAAAAAAAATTAATGTAATTAATCCTTATTAGCATTGTGATCATCAACATCTCAGACCTTTCATATTCGCAGACCGTAGGCCAATAAGCCAGCAGTCTAAATCAGTGGATCTTAAGCTTTAATGGATCAACGCCCCGCCAAGACAAGTTGAAACATTTACTGCACATCCTATGCACACAAATGAAATGTTTTCTGTCTTGAAGGTCATTATTTAGGCCCCCATTTAAAGTGACAGTTTCATTAGAATAAAAACACAAATTAAAAAGGAATTTGTTCATTCATCTTGCATACTTGCTTATTCCCTAACTTCGGGGTCAAGGGGGTTAGCTGGCGCCTATCCCAGCGTGCACAGGGTACAAGAACAATTAAATTACAAAGAAATTACCAATTGAATAAATATCATACATGTCTTTAGTTTGTCAGTAAAAAGTTAGTGAGAGTACTTCACTCGTTTATCTGCTATTGATTGTAGATGGCAACCAAGGTAAGAGGAATAAAGTAGCAGCACTATTTCCTTCCTTTTGGAAATATTTCAGATACCCCTAGTTACCACTAGATTGCCTGAGCACTATCACCTGTCCCAAGGATCACTAGTCTACACAGTTTATATCCATGATCTGAATCCAATTCAGGTCATGGATAGAAAGATGCACAGATTAATCATTTAGTTTCAACAGTATTGGTGAGACAATGTTGATGTGAGGACATCTGAGGTTGAGCCAAAACTCTGTTTAGGACATAAATGTTCTCCCACGGTACAACTTTCTGAACACATGCCATAAAGGAAGAATGGCATGATGTTCTGGACACCATGTGACTGAATTTGGGAAAAAAAACAGTTAGGTGTACTTGAAAATTTCCATCTATCCATCACTGCGTCTCACCAGTAAGATAGAATTGAGGACATCGTTGTTGAGCGGTGACTGGTCGTTACGGCGGTGTCGGCGGATACGTTTGCGGGCACTGTGCACCATGTTGGACACCGACAGCTTGGGGATCGGCACCGTTGTAGGCTCGGTCAGCTTCGACAGCGCTTGCGTGATGTCACTGTTTTCTGGGCAGTCAGAAATAAATAAATTAATAAATGCTTACAAGTCAACCAAATTTTCCTCCAATTGTTTTTTAACTCGAATTCAGTAGGTAGTAGTGTACCTAGCGGGAAAAAAAACAATCAACAGAATTTAAAATCATTTTGGTCACATGGGTAGTTTGTGGACACTGTGCACCATGTTGGACACCGACAGATCTGACCATGGTATAACTTTTTAATGTCAAGAAAAGCAGAGATTATAAAAAAAACCCACAATTTAGCCAAATTTCGCCCTCACTCCTATGGGCAATTTGGAATCACCAATCAACCTAATGCACATGTTTTTTGAGACTGTGGGAGGAAACCCAAGTATGCGCGGGGAGAACATGCAAACTCCGCACAGAAAGACCCTGTGCCCAGAGACCCAGGACCTTCTTGTTGTGAGGCGACCATGCTAACCCCTGTGCCACCGCACCGCCCATAAAATATATTAATATTGATATTAAATAAACAAAAAGCAGGACAGCTTTATTAATAATTTGAAGATCAAAACTTTAAACATCAGGATGACCTTTGCCTTCCTCCTCGGCAGAATTCTTCCCCAGTATCTCGTCTGTGGTCTCCTTTCGGCTGCACAGCTTCAGGAACTCCATGAGAAAATCACCTGGGGTTTAAAAAGATGATAATTAAGAAGGAACATGAGACTTTTGGTACCGAAAATTAACACCATCAACATAACCTCCATTCGCTTAATATCAGGTCTTATTTTGTACACTCAGCTCCTCAGTGCTGTCATTCACCACAGGAAGCCATCATAGAGATGGATGAGACTCGTAGATTTTTGCTACACTATCCTAAGATTCGTAAGTTCTATCAGGAATACAGAAATACAATGTTTTTTCTTCGTGGTGGCTGGTAATACAATTATATATTGTATATATATATATATTGCCACAAATAAGTAAGTAGTAATAGAGGACTGGGACTATCCCAGTGATGCAGCTAACATTCGCGCTAGCTTTAATATTAAACAGTTAATAAAATAAAAAATATATATAGAAATGTTGAGAAGTGGATCAATTAGACTTTTTTGTTATTAATTTGCAAAATATATTTTATCAATTGCTAACATGGTAAGTAGTTTCATTCACATGAGGGTGGACACCACCCTCGCAAAGTTTTTATGCAAAAGTTTTACACGCGAATCTTCGTCGTAGGTCATTGCAGCGATTCAACTGAAGCTTTACAGTAAATTTCACATGCAGCCCCAAAAAAATGTTTCAGGGTGACTGGGTACATGCCCACTTATTCACTGCTTTACAGAAGGTAAACATTGCCAAATGTTGGTATTGGTTGACCATCAGATCTATATGTGGTTCCTTTCCAAACTGTTGCTAAAATATAGAAGCACGCAGTGGTCTAGAATGTTTTAGCATTATTCCTTTACTGGAACTAAGAGACCGAAACACTGTTCCAGCATGACAATGACCCTGAGCACAAAGCCCCACAGAGTTCCATTATCAAATGCTGGGTTATTATAAGTTGATTAGCACAAAGTCTCAACCTCAACTCCACTGAGCACCTTTGGGATGAACCGGAATGCCGATTGCACCCCAGACCTCCTTACCTGACATTAGTGTCTGATCTCACTAATACTGTTTAAGCTCATTCAAGATCCACATGGAGTGGAAAGTCTTACTAGAAGAGTTGAGGTGAATCAAATAGCAAAATGAGAATAAATCTGGAATAAGATGTTTAAAATTGTTGAAATCAAAGGTTTGGAATGATCAGCTTTTAGCAATATAGTGTATGGGAATAAATCATAAAAATTAGTAAATAATTCATCACCAACCACTTTCCTAGGAACTGGTTGGTGAGACAGTCTTACCGAGCAAACACTGGGGATTGTCTGCTTTCCGCACTCTTACAGACCAATGAGGAGCCTGCAAAGGGTCCAAATCACTGTGTGAGCAGAAAGAAGAACTTGAATCACCAGAACATTAAAAACATTAAACTCCAAAGTCAATTAAGATTCTCAGAGTCATACGTAGAATCAGCAACTACCCAGAATGCATCAGTCACAGGGAAGGTTGCTGCTTAACGTAACAGGATAATAATGATGTCTTTTCTGATCTTAAATAATACAATCTAAAGTTTTGGCTTGACTTAAATGTTTTTCAAAAAAATCTTTTTTGGGAGGTCTATGGCTAAGGTATTGATCTGAAGCATGCGGGAAATGGTAACCCTTTGGTCTATGTATTAACCACTGGTCCCTTGAGCCCCCACTGAGACCCTTAACCCCGGATTACTCAGTTGTATAATGACATCTACTAAATACTGTAAATGTTATGCTACTGCAGGTCATAAGGTTGTGAGATCAATTTACAGGACCACCAAGGTGCCACTGCTAAGACCTTAAATTGCAACTGCTTAATTCGATAAAATAAGCTAATGAAAATATTGTTTATTTGAATATTTCCACTTTTCATTAAATAACATGTTGCACGTACTTCAAATTTCACACACAATATACATTCAAATGGTTAGATGAACACAGAATAAGTTAAAAAAAAAACATTTACAACATTCTAACTAATCCCCGCCCCCCCAAAAAAAATGGTATCCCCCTTCACATTTATGCTTTTTTTTTGCATAACCCGGGTTCAGTACGTCTGGGACATTGCTAAAGGTGAATCAGTGAAACTCAAATGTTTTTGTGGAGGACGAATGACAAATTTTCTGGATATAATTTGCAAATGCAATATTATCGTTTTACTTAATGCTCACTGCTCAACATTATTCAAAGTATGATGCGACCCCCCACCATTCCCCTTTTTGTGGGTCGGGACCCCCTGTTAGGAACTGCTGCTGTAGTACATTATTTTTAGTATTTTTTACCACATTGCAACAGTGTAATAATTTTACTTTTTTGTAAATAATTAAATTTTTTTACAAATTAAATACATTTTTTATTAAAAAAATGCTGAATACAAAAAATAGCTTAATGTCTGCATCGTTTTCTTAGGAAAAAAATTTTTTAGCTCATCAAGATGTCAAAATATAACTTTATATGGGAAGAGACCTGGGGACAAGACTGGGGAAGACCAGGACATGTTGAAGAAACTATGGCTCCCGAGCAGCCCTAGGAAGAGCTGGAGGGGGTGTCTGAGAAGAGGAAAATCTTTTTAGACTGCTTTTCTGGTGTCCCAGCTCGGGATAAGCTTCAGAAAATAAATGAATGGATATTGTATGATATCCTTGTTTTTATAATAGTTTAGGAAAGTCTTCCTTTAAAAGTGCTTCAGGTAAAGCTGATAGAAAGAGGAGGGGTGTAAAAATTGCGTTAATGTCGAGTGAAGGCTCGGTGTGCAGTGCTGCAAAAAAAAAAAAAAAAAGGCGTAAATAATTCGGCTCCAATTAATCGCGACTCAGGCGGCGGCCAGTCCTAGTGTCAAGATATGAGACTTGAAAGTGGCAGACACACACACAAACACAGCTCTCTCGCTCTCTCTCTTTTTTACCATCTCCAACACTGTGCTGGAGCTGTGAACAATTATTACGGGTAACAGGTTCTTCCAAAAGTGAAAAAAAAAAATTAAATTGGCACGCACATCATCGAAGTGTTTCTAATTTTTTTTCACCTGCTGCATAGTTGACATGCGTCATTCGAACCCCATTCCATCATTGCAGCCTTGTTTTTTTTTTTATATAAAAATACTCACGAATATACATCGTTGTCTACGACTATGCCTTCGGTTAGGTGGGGCCAAGTTGTCGCAAGGTGCAGCTCACTAGGGGTTAAGGGGTTGGATTTAAAAAAAGCGTGGTTTATTTATTTGCATCAAGTTTTATTGTATGATATTTTAGAAATTTCTTTAGAAACGTGGTTCGATAATGATATTTGCTTCGAAACCTTATTGGATCTTCGCAAGCGCCGAACGGAAGTTTGCCGAACTCTACGCCTCCGACTTCCCCAGAAAGCAGGGCGTCAAAGTCTGCAATAAAAGAAAATACAATAATAAAATAAAACACACACACACACAATATATTACCACTGAAGTCATTTCAGATTTATTCCTGCAGGTTATGCAGCTGTAAGAACAATAATAATAATAATTATAATAATGCACACATCCCGCACACTTCTCCTACATTAATCCATTAAGATATAATTGGAAGAATATCATTAAGCTGAATAAATATCTCAAGTGCACCTTAATACAGCGGTAAACATTTATGCCTTGATGAATCCACTGAGTAAACATCATCCTAAGGCGTTCTGTTCGGCTCTGCGGAGGAGTGAGAGGACTCCATGGCAACCAAGGAAAAAAAAAGCTTTAGGGTGTAATAAAAATACCGCTCGGATGCAGCGGGTGAACGCGCTGGTTAGTGTTGGAGGAGTGCAAGGCACAGCAGAGGTGCAGGTTTCAAGCGGTTATTTCTTAACAATGGAATGTGCGAACCAGAGAAATGTGCTAAACAGAACAATATTTCAGCAGAATTCAGCAATAAAACATTATGAGTATTTTGTATTGTGGTGCATAAACAGCCATACAACATTTTTTAGGATTAAAAGCAAAAATAAGATTCTGATGTGATTGAATAAAAATAAACGCATAAACATTGTACATACATTAACCCTTAATAGTTCTACAGACTGATCAGAATTAATGATTGAGCAGATTGGTGGTTCCATTTTAACCCTGGTATTGCCATATGCTCTCTTCTCCAGGGTTGCAGGCATCATAGGGCAGTGTTGGCTTAAATAGGGGGTTGTGGTATCTCAAATTGTGTGGCAGTGGTAGCTGTAATAGGGAAGTCGTACCTTGAATAGGGCATAGTGGCTGCTAAAATGGGGTGGTGTTACCTTAAATACAGGGTAGAGGTGGCCCAATGGGGATAGTGATAGCTGAAATGGGAGAAGTAGTACATCGAATGGTGGTGTGGTGTGGTGACTAAATTGGTGGTAGTGTGACCTTGAATGGGGGGGTAATAGTGGCTCAAATGGGGGCAGTGGTACCTTAAAAAGCGGGTGATGATGGCGGTTGCTCAAAAAGGGGGTAGTGGTACATTAAATAGGACAGTGATAGTTCAAATTGGGTGGCAGTGAGGTGTCAAATAGGGCTAGTGGTATCTTAAATAAGGGGTAGTGATACATCGAAAAAAGGGGGAAGTAAAGGCTCAAAATTGGATAGTGGTGGCAGTTGTGGCTTAAATTAGGGAGGGGCAGCCTCTAACATCATAAACTTTAACCCATCTCATATTAATCCTTATATTACCCTTGCTACTATTCCACTTTTGACAAAGGCATCATGGGAAAAATTGTTACTGTGCCTTACTCTAACCATAGTAATTTTGAGAGGCTTAAGTTTCTGAGACCACAAAAAACAAACAAAAAAACCCCACCAATAATTCTGTTCTCTGCTGAGCCAATGATTCTACATAGCATAAAAAGAAACAGTTGAATTGTTTATCACTCCACTTTCACTGCAGCTTTACTTTCTTTCTTTCTTTCTTCAAACCAAAGAGAAAAAAACTATGCATCAGGTCTCACTGCTAAGGAAATTCACAGGTCTCCTCAAAACTTCAGGGCATCACAAATAACCGGAGTTGCTTTACATGGAACATATGCCATACGAGTTCCTATGTATGTTGTTGTTATAGAAATGATAACTCATTGTTTTAGGCTGGAATGACTGTCCGAGCTGGTTCAAAACTAGCAAATAAAACAATTCTCAACTCTGACGCTAAACACTTGTCAAATTTACAGCCAGCTGTGGCTTGGATGTGTGTGTCCCACAATTCAGCAGAAATTTGCAATAAACCAAGTAAAAGAAGTTCAGAAAACAAGACCAAAGAAAGGAAGCTTAAAAAGAAAAGAAAAGCCAAGGAATATACAAGAGACATGGAAAGACAAATTAAAAAGTAGGAAGTGAAGACAATTAAAGGAGAATAGGGCAAGAGAAATGAAAATAAAGGGAAGCAAGTAAAGAATAAAGAAGGAAAAAAAGAAAACAATAAGAAAAAGAATTGGATAAAGGACAACAAATAGAAACACAGAAAAAGAGAAAGAAAAGGAAACCGAGAAAGGGGGAAAGAAAATAAAACAAAATTAGAAAAGGAGTGGAACGGAAATAAAACACAATTAGAAAAAAGTGTGTGCGCGTGCACATTTATAAAGCCTGGTCCCTAAATACCATAATTGAGGTCCCCATGGGTCCAAAATCTTGAAAAATCAAACCCGATGATTTTTCTTGAGAAATTAAAAATGCAGAAAGGTAAGTGTTAAAGATAGTGATAGGGGCTAGAAAATGTACAGTGTAAAAACCATTAAGCATATGGACAGTCCCCACAGAATAGCAAGCCAGACGTGCGTGTGTGTGTGTGTGTGTTTTAATAAACTGAAATATAATTTCTGATATTAACAAACACACAGGAAATGAATTCTTGGTCAGCGGTTACTTCTGATGAACTACATTTACATTTTTTCACTGATAACAAGCAAGACAGAGTTCAGTGGTTAAAAGGAGTTGGACTACTTCCAAAACCACCAAGCATGCTTCCAGTAGGCCCCTAAGCAAGGCCCTTAATTTCCAACTGCTTAAATAGATAAAGTGAATAAATGTAAGATCGTTCTAAAGAAGGGTGTCAGAAATGTAAATGTAAACTCTGGAGGGACGGAACTTACCGGGAGGCTGCTGGGGCCAGGAGTACTGCTGCCAATCCTGCAGAATGTAGGTGAAGCGGATGGCGATGTTGATGGGCGGAAGCAGCGTAAGTGGGCACCCCTGCAGGTCGAACATTATTGAATTAGAAAAAGATAGAAAAGCAGATGTGCACCGTGTGAGCAAGACACACATTAGAATAAAAAACTAGAAACCAGCCAGAGAACCTGCAGCCAACAGCTAGAAGCTTTAATCCGAATGTAAGCAGCTTAATTTTCCTCATTATCACACATGCTGCCCTTTATTTGGCTACACTTTTCCCCCCGATGTCCTTCAGAGGAATGAAAAAAATCTCCAACAACCCCTGTTTTTTACTTTCTTACTCACTATTTTGGCCTTGAAGATGTCCAGCAGGCCGGAGAGGTGGTTGAACTGGCTGGGAACTTTGCGCAGATGCACCATCTCAAAGTCGGTGCGAACCCCGGGGCCCTGGCACTCGCCTGCGTACATCTTCCTCCACTTCTGCTGGATTTGCACAAACAACGGCACCTGGCTGCGTGCGCACACACGCACAAACAGACACACACACAAGACAGAAGCTTTGAAAAGGCCATAAGTTAAATCAGAAGTGAACATGAAAGTGTCATAAAAGAGGCACTGAATAAAACCAGATCTCCTATTGATCATAAGGAGAAAAGGAAAGAAGAGAGGGAAAGTTACTGTCAAAGAAAAGAGAAGGGTATAGATGGAAAGGAATTTAATAAAAAGAAAAAGTGTAAGGATGGTAAATGGAAAAAGGAACAAAAGGGTACAGTAAGCAAAAACCGGAAAAGGAGGAAACAGAATGGAAAAAGTAGTAAGGGGGGGGGGCGCTGTGAATGAAATGAAAGGGGGGTAAGAAATGAAAAAGTAAAGGAAAGAACGGGTTAAGGAGGGAAATAGAAAAAAATATGAAGGAAAGGGTATAAAATAGCAGGGAAAAAAGGAAAAGAAAGGAAAATAGAGGAAAAGGAGTAGGGGTTAAAATGGAAAATAAAGAACAGTAGAGGAAAATTGGAATAGAGTGGAAACAAAATAAAAATAGGGAAGTGATAAAACAAAAAACTAAATTCAGGAAAATAGAATTAAAGTTAAAATTAAAATAAATAACTGAATGAATGATGTAGGGATGTTCAAAAACTCTTCCAAACTGTTTTATTTAGAAAAACTAAATTATTACACATTAATAATTATATAACAGATATTAGAGAAATGTTGCAGCAAAGATTTTTAAAATAAGAACTGCTTTTTGTCTCGCCCACGTCTGACCTTATGACCTGGTGTACTGCTTTACCTAATCCTGCAAAGATAAATAAATAAAGGAACAACTGGTACATCAGTCAGATTCAGGCTGGGCATTTTAGGGTTTGATAATAATTTTGGGTCAAAAATGGAGGTGGTAGCTCAGTGGGTAAGGTGAGGATCAGAAGATCATAGGTTCAATTCCAAGCACCATTGCGCTACCACTATTCGGCCCCTGAGCAAGGCTCTTAACTTAAATTATCAGTTGGTTAATGAAGTGTAAAAAAATGTGTTTAAAAAAAAATCTCCTAAAATCACATGGCAGGCTTGCATTAAAGTCCAAACTAATTCTTGGTAAAGGCGAAGAGGGTAAGCGAAAAAAGAGGGGTGAATAAAAGGTAGGAAAAAAAAGATCATTTTGAAGAAATGGGGATAGGGCTATGACTGTGATGACATTTACTTATTAGTTAAGCGACATGTGACAGCAGCAGTAACAGCTGCATCACTTGTGTGTTTGTTGAATTTCCTTTTTTTTTAAAAACCCTCTCCTTTTACCTTTTTTACCTTCACTTTCAAATCAGCAATTCATGGAAAAAAAATTGGAGTAAATCCTGGCAAGCAACATTTAACTCATGCAGCATTCATTTTTTAAATGAATATTTGTTTCCTTTAATGCTTTGATAAATGTTTGTAAAGAACAAAGCTAGCTTAGTCGGTGAGCTTACTCTGGGTTCTCAGGTTCCCTTTCACATTCCAAAAATCATGTATATAAGGTTGATTGGTGATTGTAAATTGCCCATAGGAGTGAGTGTCTGTGGCCCTGCTATGGACTGGCGACTTGTGGTTTACCCTTCCTGCCTTTCGCTATTCAAAGAGCTGGGCCCTGTGACTGTGAATGAGGAAATAAGAAGACAAATAAATGGACAAAAATATTTTAAATATATAAATTAATTAATTAATTTTCTCTGTTACATTCTGGAGGTTAACATGAGTTGTGCTGGTGATGCTGGGTTATTGAAGCGCGACAGAAAATCCCGACGTTTTATTTTATTAATTACGTAACTCCACTCACTAACTCTGGTTAAAAGTAGGATGCTGCAGATGCTACAGCTGCCCCTTGTGGTTAATAAAAGAAAAGACTGACATATGATGAAAAAATAAACTGTGCTTCACTTTTTTGTGTATATAAGGGCAGTCCCCTACATGCAGGTATTGTCTGACTAGCATGCAGTAAAACAGTTGTAAGAACACAAACACTTTTGTTCTATTGGAGCTGTGGTGGGCCTTCTTTCATCTTCGTGTTTCAGTTTTTGTTTGGTGGAGTTTTTTTTGACATTTCAAAGAAATGTTTACTAAAAATTCAATAATATAATCAAACCAAAAAGAAGGATGAAACCAAATAGAAAGGAATCCGTAATGCTGGCAAATATAGAGAGAATAAAATTGATGATGCAATGGGTTTCACGGTCCATCATAAGCAGATCATCGTTTTTATACAATAGCTCTCATTTCAGAATTCTGCAATTTTTCATGGGACCATTTCATACAGCACAAATACCAGCGAGTGGAACCTGCCTTTATTTGTATTTCTGATGAAACTCAAAGTAGGAAAATGCCACGTAAAGCAATTTGTATTTTAATAGATGGGGGGGGGGGGCAGGAAAGGAAAAAACTGGGGGAAAAAATAAAAATAAAAAAAAAGAAACAAGAAAATAGCAATAAAGAAAACAAAAATACAAAAAGTCTCAGAAAGCAAAGGTTAAAAAAAATGAAATGTAAGGAAAAAGAGTGAAGGTAAAAAATACAGGAAGAACTGGAGGAAACTAAAAAAGAAAGAAAAATAAAAAGAAAAAAATGAAACAGTAGAAGAAAAAAAAACCACAAAAATTTAAAATAGGCATAAAGAAAAAGAATAAGAAAACCAAATGGGTGGGAAAGGTAAAGAGAAAAAAAATTACAGAACTGGCGGGAGAATAGAATGGAAAGTAAGAATGAAAATAAATGAAAAAATTATTTGCAAAAATGGCAAAGAAAAACAGGAAAATTAAGGTATAGAAACAAGAAAAGTGTAAAAAAAGAAAAAAAGGAAAGAAGAAAGAAATGGAAAGGGAAAAGAAATAAATAAAAAGGATGAAATAGAAAAGAAATGTAAATGAAATGAAAAGACTGCGACTCTGAAGGGAATCTGTGTTTATTCGCATTTATAATGAAACTGGGAGCAGCCACGCAAACACTTTTTATCTTAATGAAGCTGGATTATTAAGAGTATCATCTCCTTGTTTGTGTAGCATGACTGCGCTTGGCTGAAGTGCAATAAAACAACTCTGTTATCACCATGGCAGAACTCTAGCTGGAGGAGAAGTTACGATAGTTACTTTCTTGGCTTGGGGGTGGAAATGTCTCTCTCGGATTACAGAGGATATCAGAGAAGAGGAAAAGAAAGGAGACGCCAAACACGTCTTTACAGAGCCACCTAGTGCCAGAGTCAAGTCATTACCAGATGATAAGATGAAATCATTAATCTGTAAATAAATAAATCGGTATCCTGTGAGAAACACCTGTGTACCTGGAACGTTTCATCTATTCCAAGCTACATGAGGATGAGATGAAGGATCTGACGTTTACTGAGATTCATCACAACACAGTGCTGAAAGCATGAAAGCGTTTGAATGATGAAAATTCCAATGATGTGCTGTGCTACACTTTTATCAGCACAATAAGGATGCTTAAAATAATTTTTTTTGTAAATGCAACCATCGCCCACAGAAACGCAGTGACCCAGCTGCCCTACGAACCGATGGAATAGGAGGGAAGCTGGTTGCCGTTGGCGACGCGTTCATCCTCTAGCATCTCAGTGGGTGGTACGCTGTAACCTATTGTAGAGCGTTGCTCTTGGAAACCACTCGCCCACACACACGCAGGATGCATTCAAAGATCATTATATCTGGATCCATGTCTTGTATCCGAATAAATGCAATTAAACTTTTTAAAAAAAGTATGCTTGTACTTAAAAGAAACAAATGTAAGTGGTGAACCGATTAATCAATATTAGGTTTTTGATGTAATGGTGTAATAAGCAGTAAACCCGTGTGAGAAAGAACATATAATTTATTAAAATTTGTTTTTAATTGAAGTGCCTGCCTAAAAAAATACCAGGAATTTAAACATTAGGAGAGCCCTGGAGTATACACAGCAGTACAGTACCACCACCAATAGAATACAATAAAGACGCTATTTTACCATACACACTCACTCACACTATATAACCTCTGTGTCTGTCTATCACCCAAATGAGTATGGGTTCCCGACGAGTCTGGTTCTTTCAAGGTTTCTTCCTATTACCGTTATGGAGTTTTTCCTTGCCACCGTCGCCTCTGGCTTGCTCTCCAGGGACAAACAATTACTTTTATTTCACCGTGCATATGTATATGTAAAGCAGCTTTAAGACAATGACTACTGTTAAAAGTGCTCTACAACTAAACCTGGAAAGAATAGAATATCATATACAAAAGTTTATTATTATCCAGCATATAAATGTGCATGTGCGAATAAAATATTTTACATTTACAGCATTTTGCAGACACCCTTATCCAAAGCGACCTACAACTGATTTGTTGGGGGTTGAGGGCCGTGCTCGGGAGCCCCCACTGGTAGCTTGGTAGTGCTGGGAATCAAACCCTGGTCTTTCTGGTATCAGTTCAACAACTTAACCACTAGGCCACCCCTTATGTATCATAGGAACGTGCATATGTAAGCGAGAGTGTATCATTATATGTGAGTTTAATATTATAAGCAAGAGTGCATTATGTGTGTCTAGGATATTATAAGCGAGTGTAATATTAAAAGCAAGAGTGTATCATCATATAGTGTGATATAATCAGGAATATATTATTGTATGCAAATAGAGTGTTCCATATGCGATATGTAATATTATAAACAAGGGTGCATTATATGCGAGTGTTATATTATAAGTGAGATAATATTACACTCACAGGATACACACTTGCTTGTATTACACTCGTAAAGGATGCACTCCCCTATGAGGCGCTCTCACCCACCATATTACACTCGCTTGTGAAATACCTTCTCTTAAATTTAACTTGCATATGATGCACTCTAAAGATTTTGATACAATTTCACTTATAATATTACCCTGTGGTGGCACTGTGGCGTAGGTGTAATATAAGCAAATGTGCATCATATACAAGTGTAATATTAAACAAGTGTATTGTATGCAAGTGTAATATAATGTAATATAATAAGCAAGTGTATAACATGCGATTATTATTATAAAGATTTTAGCAGATGCAAGTATATTGTAAGCGAGAGTGTATCATATGTGAATGTAATATAGATGCAAGTGCGCCATATGCAATTGTAATATCAGCGCTAATCATATGCGAGTATAATATTATAAGTGAGCATTCATCAATACAAGTGTAACTACAGTGAGAGTGCATCATATGCGAGTACATTATTATATGCAGGTTTAACATTTTAAGCTGGTACATTATATGCCAGTGTAATAACATACGTGAGAGAGTGCACTGAAAATCAATATCATGTAATAGAATTTTCAGCCCTCCCACACCCGCACATCCACACACCCACTGTCGAATTAGTGATGTTACCCCTCCCCCCTTACCCAAGACAGACAGACAGACAGACAGACATGCATGCATACGGCCACATGAATACTCTCACTCAAGTGGCCAAGGGGAGTGATCTGCTTACTAATAGCGATGCTCTGATCACTGGTACTGGTCTATTAGTATTAAAGGATCTATAAACTTCCTGTTACACTGTCAATAATATATAAAGATGTAATAGAAGTAGACTTATATTATGATTTATACGATTTGGCAAAAACGAATATAAAATAATATATGAAGAATAAACATTATATATTTCATACAGTCTGATACACACACTGCTTTTTAGGCACTACATCAGAAACTGGGCTAAACCTGAGACTGAAGTCGAAATAGTAACAATGTTGTTTAGTACTCACCAGCCGGTGTTCCCCAAAGCAATCGAAACAGAACTGAGCAGCAGGTTGCATTTAGACTCGCTGATGATCGCTTCACAGTTCGCTCCAGGAGAGATGACCACGAATTCCCGCAAGCCGTACCTAAGCAGAAACAGCGTCAGGCATAGGATTTAAAAAAACCTATTGTATCCCTGTGCACTAAGACATTCTGTGTTCTGATCAAAAAAGAAGAACTCATAGGTCCTCAGTCTGACTCAACCTCTTTAAACTGAACAGCTTTGGAATGAACTGGAACCCCAACTGAAAGACAGTACTCCTCAACATTACTGTCTGATCTCACTCATACTATTTAAACTGAATGATCAAATTCACAGCATTCTGATGGAAAGCCTTCAGAGATACGTAAAGGGTATTACAAGAGATAGTGAGAACGTTACTAACCATCTGACGAGGCAGTGTGCCCGTGGAGGAAAGTCATTGTTCATGCAGAGCAGGTCCTGCATGGCTAGAGGTAAGGCATCTGAAAAAAAAAGGAAAAAGTTCTTATTTCAGTTTGAAGCAATTTAAATTAATGTCAGCTGAAGCGCTAACCTTCCTCCTTCCCGTCATCCACCTTCCCTTTGCTCTCCGCACTGTCCTGTTTCAGGTAATGATGCGTGATGGAAAACTTGAAATCGGCAAAATTGATGTCATGTGATTTTTCCTCCCATGTGCCGCTGGTGTATTCTCCCTAATCCAAGAAGAAAAAGGCTTTGAGTCGTGTTAGAAATGGATCACTTATGTACCAGAGAAGGTCTAGTTCAGTTGTTTTTACCCTTTAACAATTAATTTGTCCTCCTTCTAGTATCCTCTTGTGTATTTAAAGGCCTGACAATACGATACATTCATGGATCATTCATTCATCTGCTTTACCCGCTTATTTATGAGCGCAGGGTCAGGCTGGAGCCTATCCCAGCGCACATAGAGCGAAAGGCAGGGGGTACACCCTGGACAGGTCGCCAGTCGAACGCAGGGCCATACACACAACCACACGCATTTACACTCACTCCTATGGGCAATTTATAATCACCAATCAACCTACTGCACATGTTTTTGGACTGTGGGATGAAACCCATGCAAGCGCACAGAAAGAAAGATTCGAACCCAGAACCTTGTGAGGCGACCGTGCTAACCCCTACTCCACAGTGTTGCCCTTCATGGATTATAATACAATCAAAAAATATGACAAATACTTCTTTTCCCCACTTGTTTCTAAGATAATAGCTGTATTTGTTAGCACCAACTACAGGATCAGGGGAGGAAGTCTTAACATGCATCGAGGGTTTATAACATATTAACTAAAAAAAATTAGTTCAAAACAATTTCATGATGTATCGATACTAGAGGTCACAAATACATAATCGTTAAAAAAATTGTGATTAGCTGTATACCTATTTTTACGCAGCAAATCTTTAATCACTTGATATTTTTTATCATCATTTATCATTATGACTTTCGGTATTACTTGCACTTTAAAATACATTACTCAGGCTTGCTCATTATGTATATAAATATATATGAAAAAGTAGTGCATAAAATTTATTAATGAATTTCGTTTTTTTGAAAGCTGCCTTAAATCAATCGCTTGAAGACGATAAAAACTGTCTCTTACGACCTTAAAATGAATCAATATTACCTTTTCGGGTGGCTTGCCAGCTTTACCGTCAATCAGTTTCCAGTCGTTCAGCACTTCCTCAACTCGGGACACGAACCTGGACACATAACAGTGTAAAGTTAAATTAATTATTAAAAATGATTTCAAACATTTAAGCCTAATTGTTTAAGCTTAAACATTTAAGCCTAAATTTCTGCAGAACTGTATACATGTTGTTGGTCCCTGCTAAGGATGCAGCTGTATAAATGACACGCATTGTCGTTGAATGTGCAATTCATAAACCGATAGCAAAAAGAGATCATTGGCAAAAACAATATCCGAAAAGGAAAAAGGTTTAAAAATCAGGGAAAATCTCAGTAAAACCGATTATCGACCAGATTCTAGATATTACAGCTGTTTGGTCTGGAGGGAAGCATTTTTACTTTGGGGACTCTGATTTCCTCTCACAGTATAAAAACATGTATGTTAGGTTGCCTGGTGACTCCAAATTGCGCATAGGAGTGAGTGTAAGCCTGTTTGTCTATGTGTGGCCCTGTAATGGACTGTGATCTGTCCTGGGTGTACCCCTGCCCTTTACATTATGTGCAATGGAATTGGTTCCAGTAGACCCCCATAATCCCGACCTAGGGCAAAAACATTTATGAATAAATGAACGAACTCACATGAGTGAAATAGTCTTTAAAAAGGGAGAAACGAAACAATCCCTGGGGGCGGGACATACACCTGCAAGTGTGTGTCTCATTGGACATCAAAACTTGTTACCGAAGTGTCAATCAAAACCGTAACATCTTTAGCTATACTATTGTTATAGTAGCTAATAGAATCTCTCAAGTATAATTTTTGCAATATTGTGACAGCTTTTTGGATAGGTTGTGAAAATTTTATATTAGTAAACGGGTCACCGGAATTCCTAAACCGCTCTATACCCCCTGCACTAGCGAGCAATCTAACAGCGGAAATACACACTATTTAGTGCACTTCTCTTACTTCGGCGTTATATTTAAGTGTTTGTACAGAGTGACGTCATGACGCAAACGGTTCAGAATTTTACATTAACACATTCGCGTCTAAATTTTTTATAAAAATAAATTACACTGTCTTACACCTGACTAAATAACTCAAAAAAAAGATCGATTTCCTTTTATCTATTGATAGTCTCTGTATTTTTATGCTGTCGACTTAGTCAGCCAAGCAAATAGGAGGTAGGTGTTAACATTTACCTTTCCCACTCGGACGCAGTGGTGAAATCGGTGATCTCAAACACCTCCGATTCTGGCTACAAGAACGATAAAAACAAACAGCGTTGAAAAATAAAACATGACACACCCGTCAGATTTTGCAAATGAAAATAATAACTTCTTGGTTAGATGTGGAACTCACGTCATTATCGGCCGCCATGATGAGGTGTGTTTATGTTCCCTGCGCTTTCTCCACGTGCATTATGGGAGATGACGTCAGAGACAGGAAGATAGAGAAAGAGATAACTAATTATCTATCAACAAACTTTACAGCCAAACAGCAATGATCGTAATATTTTAATCGGGTAACACCTAATGGCTTATAGAAAAATAAGAAAAACAAAAATGACTTAACTCGTTAATACCATGATAATTACGAGATAATACTGTGGCTGGGTTTTAGCACTATTATTAATTTTATTAGTGTTATCATTATGATTGCTGGCTTATTATTGTTGTTGTTTTTATTACTCATTATTCCCTAACTCGGGGTCACGGTGTTCTGCTCCATCACAGGTTACCGCTCCATCAGAGGGCCACTCGATTGGAAAATTTTATCACCACCAATCACTCTAATTTACATTTTTTTTGG
>JAOTQW010000038.1:1716486-1731583 GCA_026260075.1 Sisor rabdophorus | reverse complement strand
TTCTTCACAAACTCCTCTTTCAGGATCACCCCAACCCCATTTCTCTTTCTATCCATGCCATGATAGAACAGCTTGAATTCTAAGCACAATGCACAAAATATTTAAAATACTAGTTAAACATCACTAACTGTTGACTAAGTCAAAACATTTTTAGAATGCTCAGTCATCCTGGGGAAAATAAAACTGCAAACATAAAAGGCGTCTGCAGACTGAACCTGAGATATCTGTGGATCTCCAGCCCTCACTACTGTCACCATAGGAACAGGCTGTAAACTCAACCCAGTTTTATGCAGAGCAAAACAAGCCCAGTGGATAGATGACGATTTATAACATGTAAATGCTCGCATATGACTGCATTATTTACATGCATGGATTGTTGTTAAGGAGCTGTGTCAAAGGGTAAGTAATATTTTTACCCAACGAACGTCAATAAAAAAAGATTGCTTGTGTGTTAAGACAAAACAACGCAATCTAATCATTAATCATAGGCAACGTTTACTGCTTAGGTGCAAAGATAATTAGATATGTGAATTAACAAAGGCAAAAAAATCTCATGCCTTTACTAGATGTCTCAGTAGATCTGCTGCTCATTTTACTGAAACATAAACAGCATGCAAAAGAATGACAGCATTACCTAGACTACTTTGAAGTTGAAGAGAAGACGGTCCAAAGACGAAGCTTTCTCCATCAGTGTTTTGGTTTGTCAAACCCACAAGACCACAGCATGAAGACACAGGATAGTGGTTTTATGACTTTGCTACTTAAAGGGAAGTTAGAAGCAGTAACAAAGGGACTGGAAGATGGTGTTTACTCCTGGGAAGAGCTCGACCAGCCAGATGATGCCCAGGGCTGCACTCCTTTAATCAGTGCCTGTCAGATGGGCCTTGAAATGGTAGGTATTTTTTGGCTTGAAGGTAATAAATTATATCTTTACTTATGTTGACAATATTATTACTTAATGTAAAGAGAAGCGGAATGAGTTTCAAGCAAGCTTCTTCTAACTTCTTCAATCGGAACATATTTATGGAGGTTAGGGGTTTTGCGTATAGCAGCATTGTCATACTGGTACAGTGTTTTCTTACTTCATAAAAAAAGGACCTTATTAACATTCCTGTATTTCAGTTTAGAAGTGTGATGATCAGGTGTTCACAAGCTAAGATTAATGGTTTTATATTCTGTTAGCCCCTGTGCTTGGTCCTTAATGTGCCTAATGATGCAAAAAAAGACAGTAATATTATATAATATATACTGTAATATAATACAGTAACATAGGAAAATATTTTGCCTGTAACCACATGAATCTGATTTTATCAACATATATTTTTAATTCAATATTAGCGCATGACGTCCTGCAAATTCAGTGTCCACTGAGAGAAGGGTTCCCTCAACACTCATCTGACCAATGATTACTTTATGGAATGCCAAAAATTAATGGCAAAACTAAACTAATATTTGCATGTTTGGTTTCAGGTTATGCATTTTCTTTTGGAAAAAGGTGTAGATGCAACACTGTGTAACCACAGCAATCAAACAGCACTTCATGTCAGTCAGCCAAACCTACAGAAGGAACTATTGGCTGCCATGTTGAGACCTATAGCTCATCGTTTTCAGCTTTTAGAGGTTGCTTGGAAAGGGGATATACAGGCTCTACGACACCTGCTGGTAAGCAGACCAGTCCCTTACCATGTGGCAGGTGGGAAACACAACACCACATTTATTTACCGTCAATGAAGCATAGTTAACCAACTGTAATTACTCTAAAGTTAATTCCCCTTGCCCCCCTTCACTCACATTAGTTGTCCCAATGTAGGTGCTGTGTGTGTGACACGATTAAAAACTAAGCTTTTGTTTCTGGAAAATTAACAACCGCTTGCGTGGGTTTCCTCTGGGTACCCCGGTTTCCTCCCACAGTCCAAAAACATGTAAATTAGGTTGATTGGTAATGCTCAATTGCCCATAGGAGTAAATGTGAGTGCGCATGGTTGTGTGTGTGTGGCCGTGCGATGGACTGGCGACCTGTCCAGGGTGTACCACCTGCCTCTCGCCTTATGTGCGCTGGGATAGGCTCCAGCAGACTTCTGTGATCCCGAAAAGTTCTGAAATAAGCGGGTATAGCAGATGAATGAATGATCCATTTTTATTCTGGGAAACATTTTATCTTGCTTTGCAGATTGAGAAAAATACTGTGGACATAAACATCCGAAACAAGAATGGACTGACCCCACTGATGCTGGCAGTAAGAGATGTAGATCTGTTTGAGAGGTTTCAAGACACTATGGGTTGGGAATATGATCCTATTCAAGTGGTAAAAACCCTGCTGGATCAGTCTGCGTAAGAAAGCTTAATTTTTTTAAGATTCTGCTAATTTACTAATAATAAACTAACAATCATCTGTTTTCAGAAACCTTGACATCAAAGACAATATGAGATGCACAGTTTTTACATATGTCTCTCAGAGCAAGAGCCGACTAAAAGATATGCTGCTCCAGATCATTTTAAACCATCAAACTCAGTCAGGTAAGATTAACTGAGGAAGTCTTTTCAGTCTTATCTTTTTGATTGCTGTAAAGACTTCCTCAGTGGTTCATTTTCTGACTCATGCGTATTGTTTTTTAACAGTGCCCTCACCTAAGGTGCCAGAGTTTCATTTCCCTGAAGAATGCTGTCATAATTCCCACAGCCTTCCTCCACACATGTTTTCAACTTTGGCCAAGGTGAGAGTTTATCATCTGCAACCAGATTAAAATATATGTGAACATCTGATTATATAAAAACCAGGGGCATTAAAAATGCTGTTCTGAAGAGCAGTTGACTGTACTTGCTTGGGTCCTCTTGTGTTTTGAGAAGGACTTGTGTTGTAATGTAGCTGCAAAGAACACAAAGATAAGTTTGAGGAGGTCAGTGACAGGGCTTGGGTCTTGATTCATCCCAAAAGTAAGGTCGGGATCAGCAATACAAGAAACATTCTACAACTTAGTGGCAGCCAGTTGGAAAGGTTTCAAGACTTAACCTAACACAAAGAAAAGGCATTCTAACGATGCTTTACCATTTACCCACTTGTTTGCAGGATGCAAAGGAACCATATGCATATATCGCCTTCCAAGAAGACCAAAATAACATCCACCAAGGTGAGTTTCCCAATCAATCCCTAAATTCTTTTGTGAGGCAAAAATATATCCTGCCAAAACTCCACCTGTGCAGCCTTTACAGAAATACAGTAGCTCTCTGTCCTCTCTTTTTTTTTTACCCAACCACCCCCAAGGCTGCTCGCTCCACAGTGGTAAACACCAGCCTGCCCCTGTCAACACATCGATACTCACTGGCTAGGTCCATCCCACAAAGCAAAGATGACAATGCAAGGGGTGGGGTCTAACTAAGCACAGAACAGTTTGGCACAGAACAGCCAAACGATATTTGAGTCACTGGAAGGGCAACAATTCAAGACACAGAAGGAATTTTTGGACAAGACAAATATTTGTAACAAAAAAGATTATACATTAACAGCTGGCCAGAAAAAAGGGTCAGGGTAAGAATTAATTTTCACTCTAAGGATTTTATACTTACCAGACAATGTAGTATTGCATGTCTTGAAATAATGCTCATTTTAAACATGAACACGTAGGTTAAGGATTAGTTGTGATTTGTCAGGATCAATCTTATCAAGATACTACATTTGATGGCACATAGATAATTTGATGTTTGAGACCATGTGATTTGACTGTGATCTCTCAATGTGTCTCCAGATAAGATCATTGCTTTGTGCTTCCAAGGGGCCATGGAGCCAAAGACGAACAGCAAGTTACCTGGGTGAGCCAGCTAAGCATAAAGATAATTAGCCTTAATTAGCATTTAAACCATATTATCCCTCTGGTGGTAAACAAACAATTACACAGTAGGAGAATGGCTGCACCTGCTGCCACATACTTAAAAAATGCATTCTTAATCAATGTATATACAAGTGTCTCGTTTTCACTGTTATGCAAAGACTGCACAGAGGTATACTGTTACAGGTTCAACCAGCTGTTACCATGTAAACTGGTCATCCCATTACTCCAAAACCAAATGGGTGGACATAGTGTAACTAGGCATTTAGAATGGGCTTGGAAATAAAAATATGAAATGCGTAATTCTCTTACAGGTACACAACATTGCCACAGCTAAAGGAGAGAAATAAATGTTGGACTAAGTTTGGCATTCTTTATCCTACAAGTGAGTTACCAAGAAAATCCTTAGTACCCATACCTCCAAAGCTCACAGAGAAGACATTTTCCATTTTCCAGACTCCTGCAGCAACAGGTTTCTCCCAGTTCAGCCAGTACACTTCACGCATAGACCTGCTTGATGCAAGCTTTCTGAAACAAGTACAGACAAACATACACACCAGTAAGTGCTTACAAAAATGCTGGGATTAATCGTTGCACCTAAAATAGGCATGCTAATGCGTGCAGTATTTAAATAAATGCAGTATTTCAATATATTTCAGGGCTCAGTCTTGGTGAAGCTTCTAGACCAAGAGTAAGTTACTTTCTACTGTTCAGGCATTTAATTTGTATTTATAAATCTCTTGGTAACCAAACATAATTTCAATCTGCAGGAGTCTCACCCTGTACCGAGCGCATGCATGCCAAAACATTTGGAGCCACTTGCCAGAGAGTATCAGGATGGGAACATCCTTTCAATCTTCCATTGTCAACAGGCTCCCAAGCTGACCGGTCTCCTATCTTTGGACTCTAAGGAAATGAAGGCGACATTATCCAGAATAAGCTCCAGAGAAGCAGATAGCAGCGAGGAGAGCACCTGTAGCAGTCAAAGTTCCCTAGAAGAACAGGACGAGGAAGAAATGTTTGGGAGACAACAACATTTGGCATTAGTACCGCCCTCATCTATGCAACATCTCACAAATTGTAAAATTGTAGAACACATTAATACAAATAAACCCATACCTACAAAATCTAAATTTATAAGGCATCAAAAACATGAGAAAGAGACAAAAAAGAACTGTGTAAAAGAATTTTCCAAAGCAGTGCAATTTTTCCAAATGACCATAGATGAACAAGTAAAAAGTGAAGCTCTGGATGCCTGTAAAAAAAAAAAGACACTTTATTTAGGTGACATTGAAAAAATGAACCAAATGGTGAAGTATAAACTTGATGAACCAAAGGATGGTTTTAAAACTTTCAGACCTGTACCTGAAGAGGAAAGGTCCAATTTATTTGCTGACCCTGAGCAAATTCATGTCAATCCAGTGGATACTTTATTGGGTCCTGGTATAGCAGAAACGAGCCAAGCCTGTGAGATGATGACAAAACTTAGACCTTCTCACACTAAAACTATTAACATCTTAGACCAAACAAATAAAAGACGGGACTATAGTAAATCCAAAAAGAATATAAGGAGTCAATCATCTGTTATAATCAATAAGAAGGACCTGGATAATACTATTGAGGAAAAACTGGATGGGTCAAATTTGGCCACTAAAAATCATGGTTCCAAACTTAAGGATACCCCGTTAAACCGAAGGAACCTGGAGTCACAAGTAAAGCTGAGTGGAACCAAAAAGACCTTAAACAAAACACAAGGTCAGAAGCAACTTTTTGTCCAGGACCAAAAAAAGGCAACAGGGCAAACAAAAAGACCAGGAATTGTAGGCACACAACGAACAAAATCAACTTTGGACTACGTTAGTTACCGGGATATGTTTCTGGAACTTTATCAGGCAGCTGATGGACCAGCTATTTTTGAAATGTTTGCCACACCAATATACGAAAACCTAAGAGCAGGCAGCTTGGTAGAAAGACCCAAGCAAGTACAGTCTGCTGCTCAATTTAGAAGGCAGCCAGGCGGACAACAGAAAGTGCAAAAACCTGTGGAAGGTAGCAGAAGGAAACAGAATTCCAAAAGTAAACTACAGAAGAGGAAGGTCATCAAACATCCTGAGAAAGTAAGCCATGATCGAGCAACTAATTCAAAACAATATGATGCTAGTGGGATTTCTAGAAAAGCAAATAACCAAATACAAAAGCATCAACCTCCCAACAGCCTGGATGTTGAAAGACATGATTTAGATGCAGGATTACAGACTACAGAGAGTAGTCCTATGCTGTCAATAATCAGAGAGGTTCCTTCAGATACAGACATAAGGCCAATCTTCCATCATCAGCTAGCAGATTTACCCAGCTTATTACAGTCACACAGACCACCTTATCTTAGCATGCATTTCTTACAAGGGGACATAATCTCAAATGTCATCAAGGATTCGGTTGCAGTTCAGCTTCAATCAGGACCATTGATTAACACATGGACAACTGAAGAGACAAATTCACCTGTATACCAGAGGTTTTCAGATGAAGTCGGTGATGGGCCAGTCACAGATGACTTGCTAAAATGTTTGGCAAAAGAATTAATTTCTTTGGAAGAAAGAGAGGTGGAGTCTCCAAAATCCATAAATGCAGAGATGGCAAATATTGCTCCATCGAAATTCAAATTCAAGAATGTAATCAGAGAGGTACACAAAAACAGGTATTGTACAGCAAATTAC
The DNA here is from genome assembly GCA_026260075.1 of Sisor rabdophorus. Classification (NCBI taxonomy): domain Eukaryota; kingdom Metazoa; phylum Chordata; class Actinopteri; order Siluriformes; family Sisoridae; genus Sisor; species Sisor rabdophorus. The sequence goes on along the minus strand of JAOTQW010000038.1, from coordinate 1,725,045 downwards.
ATTTAAATTACTGTAATTTCTATTAAAAACAAAACTGTATTTTTATAAGGGTAATCCTTTGCACAGACTCTGTGGTAATGAAAGATCCAGCAAAGATGTTGTCACTTGGACCAAAGGAGAAATTCTGGGCAGAGGGGCCTATGGAACTGTAGGTATCAATTTAGCCAAAAAAAAATTAATGTAAAAAGTAATGTAAATCTCTTATGTATTGTTGCCAGATGTCTTTGTAATTCAACCAGTCACTGACCCTTGCAGGTGTACTGTGGACTCACAAGTCAAGGCAAGTTGATTGCCGTCAAGCAAGTGACCCTTGATGTCTCCAATTCAGAAACAGCAGAGGAGGAGTATGAACGGCTGGAAAGAGAGGTAGACCTTCTAAAGAATCTTCATCACCAAAACATAGTCGGCTTCCTGGGCACAGCTCTTTCTGGCAACATTATCAGCATTTTGATGGAATACATCCCAGGAGGCTCCATCTCCAACGTTCTTAAGCGCTTCGGACCCTTACCTGAAAAAGTGATAGCTCTCTACACATGCCAGATCTTAAAAGGTGTAGCCTACCTTCATAATAAGCATGTCATACATAGGGACTTGAAAGGTAACAACATTATGCTTATGCCCAGTGGCATCATAAAGCTAATTGATTTTGGCTGTGCGTGTCGGCTTAACCGCTTGACACACAGCGGAAGCTATAGCGATGACTTAAAATCTGTGCATGGCACACCCTACTGGATGGCTCCTGAAGTGATTAATGAGACTGGCCATGGTAAGAAATCAGACATCTGGAGTACTGGGTGCACAGTCTTTGAGATGGCTACAGGAAAGCCACCACTGGCTCATATGGGAAAGTTGGCAGCACTTTTCTATATTGGGTCTCAAAAAGGTTTAATGCCCTCCCTACCTGATGAATTTTCAGCAGAAGCTAAAGAATTTGTGAAAGCATGTTTGGTCAAGTAAGCACCTTACATTGATATTTTTAACACGATTTAATTAAAACTAAATTAAAAGTTTTAAAACTAATCCTTATATTTACCTTCCTTACAGTGATCCAAAAAAGAGACCGTCAGCAGCAGATTTATTACAACATACTTTTGTCTCTTACCTCTGCCAGTCTGAAAAAGGCATGCCTTCTAATGTGCACCGTTAAACTTTATCAAATGTTTAAATAACCATGTGCCAACGTGTTTCTTTGAAGGGTTTGTACAGCATTTATGTTAAAGCCTATGGTTAGGACCTTTTTCAGATTTTTTTGCCTTTTTAAAATAAAAAAAAATAAAGTGAAAATCTGTTTGACACAATTATATATATATATATATATATATATAAATAAAAGAAATTCTACCCAAAATGTCCAAAGTAATTTTTGCTCACTAACCTGACAGAAATCCTAATCGTGTTCCCAAAACAATGTCTTTCAAATGTAGTCATGCAAAAAAAAAATTAACTGCAAACAAAGACAGATACTAAGGTTAAAGTAGTGAAAAGCAGGTGATTTATTGTTAGAATTTAACTGAAATTAAGAGGGATGAAAAGATGTGAAGATTTGCACTTGCCTAAACTTGTGACTATAAGTAAAATCCTCATAAATTGCTTTGATGCACAAAGAAAAAAAAAAAAACACTGATAAGACAGGCCTGGCAACCTCTTATACAACATTAATTATATAACTTCTTATTTATTTACAATTTGTACAAGTAGGCTACAGAGTCAAGCAAAGAAAGATTTTAATGCACTTCACAGCAAAATTTTTATGTAAACTTTATAGAACTATACTTGTTCTTTTTGCTCATTATTTTATTTAGGCACAGCCTTTGGCATCCAGCTTTAGTTCATATTGGAGGTCAGAAAAGACAGCCTCAGACAGGCTTATGCCAGGTGAGTGGTGGATTTCCTAGCACAGTGTTGGACCATGCATGCTGAAATGTGTTACTTAATAATGCCTGATCTTTAAAGCAAATCAAAAGACTCCATAACATAATGCAAGCAGCGCCAAACCTGAGTATTCAGAATATATTTTTCACATACAAAAACGTATGTACACTGAACTCCACTCTGTAAACAGCACTTTTTCCACCCGGTTTTCATAGCTGAAACATGCACACTGTACATACAAGGTATTTCAAAAAAAGAAAATTGTTGCATGTCTACAAGTATGCAATAAAAAAAACTATAAGCCATAAGCTTAGACAGGGTCAGGATTTGTTCAGTGTCTCACAGATAGTGTTGTTTAAATATAAAAATGGGGAGAAAAATTGCACCTTTTGCCCTACAACATTCTTAATTCTTATCTGTGGAGAAACTCATTTGCATGGAGATGGCCCCGGACACATACAGAAATATGAAATACTACATATTTCAGCAATATATTATGCTTTTTATATAAGCAGCAACTGCACATTTATTTTACTATCTTCTTTCAAGCCTAGGCCATAATTTCCTTCTGTACAGGCTCTCATTTTTGTCAGCAATGAAAGCGTGTTGAGGCTGGCTGTCCAGGACTGCTGCTCTTCACTGTAACCTTATCCGCTTTCGCCGGCGTGCTGAGTTGGTCGAAGGCCACCTGCTGTGCAAAGCGGAAAGGGAAGAGGGGAAGAACACAGCTGTGAGATGAGTCAATGCTGTGTATAAAGGAAATGGTTGATTGAATACCTGAGGCTGGCTTGGAGCTTTTGCTCTTTTTCGGGTGGTGGTTATGGCTGCCATCAGCGTGAGTTCTTTTATAAGAACTTGCGACCTGCCCTGGTACGGTGCCATCACCAGAGAGGGTCACTGGACTTTTGAGAGTTGTGCCGCTGCGTGAATGTGGAATGGAGTGGACAGGTTTATGATGGTGCCGATGCTTCTCCTTGCTTACTAGTGGACTGGAATGCTTGCTTTTGCTTGCTCCTTCATCTGACGAGCTGTGGCGCTCTGAGGAAACCTTAATCTTCATTTTCAGCTCTTTACTCGAGCTGCATTTCTCAGCTTGGATTGGAATTTGAAGCTTTAGGAAATTCCCTTTCTGTCGTTTGTCCTCTTTTTCATGGCCCATTATGGGAAATTTCATCTTAAGCGGTGAGGTGGTAAAGGTGCTAATGCTGCTACTACATGTTCCCTGCTGCTCATGAGGGAAAGGATGCTGTGGCTTTTGGTGCTCAACCTGGCTGCAAAAACTGTACGAATCCCGGGCCTCAGATTCTGAGCTCGGCTGCTCTTGTCTGCGTTTTTGTGGCGCTGGTTCAGCTGCATGCCTCTCTTTGTACTTCTCCAGGGACATTTTCTGCGTCTGAGATGTAGATGGGAGCGGGTATGTAGAAGATTGGTGTTTGTTGGCTTTGTGTTCGTGTTTAATGGTGGTAAACTCTGCAGTTTTGTCATGCCGATGCGGGTACAGAGGAAGCTGTTTGAGAACGAAAGGGTCTGATCGTGCTTGGTCTTGAGGCCATTCACTGGGGGCTGTAAATGTGTATGAAGTGCCTTGCACAGCACTAGAGATTTGGTCCAAAGAAAGCCCGCTGCCCTGCATGGAAACAGGAAGCAACGTAGCAGGTTTGGAAAAAGTCACATTTCCCACAACTCCTGGTGCAGCGTCTACCATGAAGTGGTCCTGGGCTAATGAGGGACCAGTAAGAGAGCTGCTCTCAGACAATGCACCATCCATTTTAGGTTTCTTAGCAGCCTGCGTTGCCTAAAAAGCAAATCAAGCATCTTAACCCTTTTGTTTAAAATAAAGGACAATTTGTTGCAAAATTTTAAACAAAAAAAAACACTGAATTAATTACCCTCCAGTTTCGAATCCTCTTTAACTTACTGGGAGTCTTCTCCAAAATCTGAAGAAACTCATGTGTCAGTTCTGCAAAGACAGATACAACACCTGAATCTGGCTGCTTGTAAACATCTTAGGTCTTGCAATCGCTAGAGATTGACTCACTCACCATCTAGTAGCTCAAGTGTGACTGAACTGTCCACATACTCCCACCAGTGTTTGCCATCAGTAGAAACGGGTATTTCCCAGTTAGACCATTTGCAGGCTAGATGAATACACACACAGGCAATGACTGTAGGCCTGTACTGTAGGCAAAACGTGGTGAGGTGAAGGCTGTGTGAAGAGCAATGAGAAACAAAAAGAGAGCAGACCTTCATCAGACATGGGAGACACAAACGCTCTGTAATACGTTTACACATCTGTGAAACTTAAGTTGCTCAAACCACCTTAGTTCAAACTAAATTTAACATGGCACACTATATAATTAGGGTGTCCAAAATGCTTAGTGGAAAACAGGAGTCACATCACAGATTGACTCCAGAAATGGAGAGATTAACTGGTGCAAGGGCTGGGTGAAATCCAGAAATAATCTAAATTTCTCTACATACACAGAATAGTGATTCTTAACGAAGGCGGTAGCAACAAAAAAGAAACAGGCACAGAACTCAAACTACTTTGCTTTATACTGAGGACTTGCATGATTTTATATTTTATGTTTGTGTTGCCAAGTTTGTGTGTTGTCTATTTTTTTTTTGTCTAATGCAGTATTTGTATAAATGGAGTACTGGTTAAATGATGACCGAGACAGAAAATCATGTGTGCATACGATTTGGGCTGGAGTATAAAATGCATTGAGGGATTTCAACTAGAATTAGTGAGACGTTCGGCCAAAATAAGTTGAGAATCACTGATGTAGAAGCTATACCATTCATTACAATCTTAATCACAATTTTTATTATAAAGGGATTTAAATTGTGTTTTGTAGGGTTCAGAAAAAAACAAATTGATCTAACTAAATATCAGCTGGTCTGAATGATCCTTAGTCAGTCAAACTATTTCGAATATCTTAGATATTTCACCAAGATACATCATTCCATCTCCCATCTCATAGACTTGGTTTAAAGATAATTGCAATGCTGTACATCCCTAAACATTGTCTTGGCAACCCAAACTGAGTGAGTATATGACTGCATTAACTTAACATTCATGTTCTTAACATCCAAAAGCCATGCAATAAACCTGAAAAGGCCAAAAATATTAGTGATTTGAGAGAAAAGCACATTGTATAGTTACCATCCATATGTTTACCAAGTCCAAAGGCAGTGGGAGTATCTGTCACTAGAATACAGTACATGGACCAGCACCGCCAACATGGTTCAAAAACACTGAAGACCTCCACAAACAGACACCAAACTGCCTAAGGTCATTACGCATTTAAACTTTCACCTTTTGTTTAAAATGCAACTTTAATACTGGAGTTCTGGTAAAAGCTGGATGGTAACCCTGTGCCAAAAAAAGATTAATGTTTGGAAATGGGACAAGCAAGACATGCATTTTGGGGGTGTGTGTGTGGGGGGGGGTTTGTAAAAATTCAAAACAGAGCCATTTTGTAATATACAAATAAAAGAATAAATTTATTTATAAACCATCTCATAGTTTCTATGGTTTTCTTCCCACACATCAGATAAAAGCATTTAAAGTGGTAGAATAAATATTACTAAAATCTGAGGCATATAATAAAAGGTGTCTGCAACAATAATGAAATTTTTCCCTTAAGAACAATATTTAAATTGTATAATATGTGGGTTTTAGTTTTTATTTAATTTACAATTAACTAAATCGCTACAGGATCGTTGCGGGATCAGGCTGCAACCATAAAAAAAACCCAAATCTCTGATCACACCACCCTTTATAAGTGCAACACAAGTCTGTTTGTTTAAATAAATGCATTTCAATGAAAAATTGAAACCGTGATATTGTTTTTCCCCCAGCTATTACCAAAGTTTGTTTTATTAATTAAAAACCCTAAAACATTATTTGTTACAACTCGTACAGGTCAAGATGCAATCAAACTTATATGTTTAAAGAGTGAGATCATTGTGCTATAAAAAAGACAAACTTTTGGAACTCACCACATTGTTTAAAAAAAGAAATAAAAAATTAAGGCAGTCGGTTACAACAAGCACACAAGAGCTGCCTCTGCAAGCATTTCCCTGTTCAAAAACCAACACTAAATTTTAGGTAACATTTTTAAGCGAGGTGTCCTTGGACCTACACTTACAGAAAGTGTGCATTAAGGGCCCAAGTAGGCACAGCAAAGACGTTCACCAGCAGATTAAGACACCTTTCATACTTGCACCCCAATTTCAAAACGTGCAAACTAGGAGCACAAGGGTGCAAGTAAGAAAGATTTGGGATTTTCTGAAAGACTGGAATTAAAAGTAGGTGATAAAGTAATTATGACACTGCCCCATATCCAAACATTGCATGGTCATAAAAAGAGAGAAATAACCTAAATAATTTAAGATTAATATTAGCTATAAAAAGTTACCCAAAAAAATTATCACAACCTCAAAACACAGGAAGCTCTGTGAGCAACCCGTTGAGGACCTTTAGACTGAACACAACTTAAAATATAAAGTAGATCAATCAGCCACTTCAAAAATTTTTGGTGTAAAAAATTATTGCAATTGTTAATCTAGGTCCTTAATGGGTTCGGGCAATAAAGAAAAAAAATCCCACAAACAGTAAAAACACAACACTGCTTATACGATATAAAAGAAACACAAATGAACAAGCTGATGACTATAAAAAAAAAAGAAATAAAAAAAAATAGGGAAATAAATTTGAAGGGGTCTTGAGACTTACCTTGAGACCTTCTATGTAATGTTTACATCTGTGTAAGCTTTAGCTGCTATTCAGGCTACCAAAGTGTCTTTTTTTAGACAAATGCACTTCTGTAACCAAGCAAACGTGATGTTCAAGAGCACCACCACACTTCGCATTGCGCATTTGACCCCTCAGTGCCAACAGCAATCCCTCGTACAATACACCGCATAGCGACCAGGGCCGGTACCGCCTGGAACCTTCCCCCTGGGTTATTAAGAGGGAAGAGGCATCCCAGAAGCCACTGGCGCACCGAGGGTGTCGGACACTGCAAGGGGAACCTGCAGTAAAGGAAGCTATAGTGTGCAGTCACAGTGCAACAAATGAGGTTCAGGATAACAACCTGTTGGTAGCCATGAAATAGGAAGTCTGTGCCAGATCCTTGCTTGCTGTGGACAGAAAAAAAAAAAAAGTATATTAAACTCCAAAAGCTGATTCTACTTAGAACCTGAATGCTTCCTTTAATACATAGAGGGGAAAGAGTAATGGTGGTTACCTCTTCTTGTGTTATATTTCATGCTTAGCTATGCTATAATACTGTTGGTATAATGCTGTTCTTAAGGATAACATTTAAAAAAAATAGGTGGGGAGACCTTTAAAAAGAGGTTAAGGAACAAAGTCTCTACCTCGAACTAGTTGGGAACATTTCACAACATCAGTATGAGGATGCTCAATAGTTATTTCAAACCCTGCAACAGAAAGTGCATTAGCCTCACATAGGACTCAAATCAATGCAAAAACGATTTCTTTTGACCGAGAAAAATAGTTATATCAATGCATACATTAACATAAAGCCTAGAAACGGTATAGTAGGGGGATAGCAGAGCTGACAACTAGCTATGTACTGAATTGGTCAAATAATCAAGGCACCTTGCTTTTTATGATCAGGGTCATATAAAACATGCAAGAGTTGGAGAAGTAAATTTTAGCAACAATGCCAGAAAAAACATTTTTTTGGTTTCAATTTAGCAGTTATTGTTGTGCATGTCGGCATCCTATATATTATAATTTCCTTTATAATATTGTTCCCTTATAGATAGATTTCAAGATGTTAAACAGTACAACTACAATTGATTAAGACAACTTGTAAAGATTCGAGGTGCATGTACCTACTTAAAAGTCTTACCCATGTCTCATTACTCATGCATGTACCCTGTTACAGAGGTTTTTAATTCCCTGGTCATATACCACACCCAGGACTGACTTTATTGCCAAGTAAACATTAGGCTATGTAAGTGTTGGTGGTTTTAGCACAGTGTAGCTGTTGCTGGTTTTCAACATACTTTATTCATCCTTAAACAGTCTTCCACTTACCCAAAGTCTGCAGCACTATGGTTTCAAGTATCACCAGCTCTTGGGCTTGCTGGAGGTATGCCTGAAGTTCAACAGACAATCATTACATAATGCCTGTTTTTCCCCCCCTTATAACCTTTAACCCACAGTTTTATCCAGCACTCTGTTCATACTTAGTCGTGGCAAAAAAATTAAGGGTGTCTGGCTTTTTAGATCATCTGGGAGAACGTTTGTTGGGTGGCAGAAGAAGAGATGGGGGAGAAAGGAAAAAAAGGAAGAATACCAAGAATTACCCAGACTTACGTTACTCTTTGTGTCTAAAGGAGCTTCTTGAGGGTTTAAACAGGCATGCGCCACTTTAATAACATGTTCAAGTTTTCGTGGCTGCTCCTCAACTTTTGCTGCCAAGAACAATGCAGTGGGGGAGATGATCTAATCAAACAGAGAAAAAAAAATTAGAAATGCCAAATTTATGCAAGGTGACCTCAGCTTGACTGCATTCTGTGTGGTGCTAAAGAGCAAGACTGTAATCCATTACTTAAAGCTGTTGCACTGGAGTATAAACCTTAATAATCATGGACAGCAGCTCTGCAAGAGACATGCCAGTAAAATCCAGTCATCCCACGGTAATTTAA
>JAOTQW010000038.1:1629013-1646943 GCA_026260075.1 Sisor rabdophorus | reverse complement strand
ATAGGGCTAGGTGGAGACAGGTGATTCGCTGTGGCGACCCCTAAATGGGAGCAGCAAAAAGGAGAAGAAGAAAAAGACACAGACACACACACAAGTTATGAACTTGCAAGAATGTACAGTAAACAATCATATTGAATTATAATATCATTTAAAAACATTTAAAAACATAGGGAAAATCAAAAATCTGCCAATTTGTGGTCACCAAAGTCTATGTAAGTAAGAAATGTTTTGAAAAAAGTAATTGTTGAAAATAAAGTTTACTCATAAAAATTAAAGCTAAAAAAGTGCAAATGTATAAAATCCCATTACACTAACATTTGTACCTGCTCCTTCTGCTAAAGAATCGTATGTGGCAGATTTCGACGGCAGAAGTTCTCTACTGTACAGGTTCAACCAGAAGTCTATGAGCACAGTGAAGGACGTCATCTCACTGCGCTTCAAGAGCCGGCAAACTGAAGGTGTCCTGCTGCATGGCGAGGGTCAGAGGGGAGATTATATTACACTGGAACTCCACCGAGGAAAACTGGCTTTGCACCTCAACCTGGGTAAGGAGCAGTTCATGAAGGAAAAAAAAGTAACCATCAACTACATCATCTTAAATAAGAATCATTAGAATAATTATTTTCTTATTAAAAACATGTACGTCAACATAATTGAATAAGTTTTTACACTGGGGCAGCATATATTAAAATCCCAGCTTTCAGGCAATGTCAATATTTTGTCAAATTTAGACTTTACACTATATTGCCAAAAGTATTCGCTTACCCATCCAACAATTCTGAATCAGGTGTTTCAAACACTTCCATGGCAACAGGTGTATAAAATCTGATGGACCACAGTCAGCGAATGTCTGTAGAGTCATTTGCTACAGACCACCAAACCTTATGTAGCTTACGAACAGTGTGCAGAGAGTTTCATGGAATCGGTTTCCATGGCCGGGCAGATGCATTCAAGCCAAACTTCAAGTGCAATGGTGTAAAGCACACCACCATCGGACTCTGGAGCAGTGGAGACTTGTTTTTTGGTTGACGAATCATGCTACTTCATCTGGCAATCTGATGGACGAGGTCATGCCAGGACAACGGTACTTGTCTGAATGCATTGTGCAAAGTGTAAAGTTTGGTGGTAGGGGATTATGGTGTAGGGTTGTTTTTCAGAAGCTAGGCTTGGCCCCTTAGTTCCAGTGAAAGGAACTCTGAATGCTTCAGCATACCAAAACATTTTGGACAATTCCTTGCAGTTTGAAGTTGGACCTTCTTCTTCCAACATGACTGTGCACCAGTGCACAAAGCAAGGTCCATACAGACATGGATGACAGAGTTTGGGCTGGATGAACTGGTCTGGGCTGCACAGAGTCCTGATCTCAACCCTAGAGAACACCTTTGGGATTAATAAGAGCCAAGACTAAGAACCTGGCCTTCTCATCCATCATTAGTGTGTAACAAATGTGCTTCTTGAGAAATGGTAAACCTGGTGAACAACTTTCCCACAAGAGTTAAAAATGTTGTAGCTGAAAGGGTGGACCAACGTCATATTAAAACCTAAGGATTAGGAAAGGGATGTCAATTAATTTCATATGCAAGTCATTGCAGGTGAGCAAATTCTTTTGGCCATATATTGTATAGATTTAAAGATCTGGAGTGCCATAATGCATGCCCTAGTTTAGAAGAAAAGCTGTAATTAGCAAAGAAGCAGAGTGATGTGTATCATTATTCATATGTGAATATTTTTTTGCATGGTAAATTATCAAATTAGTTCAAAATGTGTGCTAAAAATGTGCCACAATAGTACTACTACTAATAAAAGCTATTCGGTTATTGAGGTCTACATTTCTAGTATTTTATCATTAATCCTGATCCACATGTTATCTCTATTTGTGAGAAAAAAACTGAGCCTGCGACACCTACTGTCTCATTCCTCTGTGCCAGATGATACCCGGGTCAGGTCAAGCAGTGGCCGTATGGTGGTCACCCTGGGCAGTCTGCTGGATGACCAGCACTGGCACTCAGTGCTCATTGAGCGCTTTAACAAGCAAGTCAACTTCACCTTGGATCATCACACGCAGCACTTCAGGACCAAAGGGGACGGAGACTCTCTGGAGGTTGACTATGAGGTAGCCTACCTTGACCTTTTCTATTTTTTTAAAGCAAGTATCGTTGCCAAAGGTGCAAAAGTGTTCTTTTGTTGTAGAACATAAGTACACATAGGACACATTTTTATGTTTCACATTTCACATGTTTTGCATCAAGTACAGACCTTTTTCTGTAAGGGACACATCATTTTTCTTTATTTGCTGGTGGTAGCTTTGAGAAAGGGGTGGTCTGTAAGAGAAAACTTGTGTTAGTTGATGTTAGAATAAACTAAACTGTTTTTTTTTGTTTATTGTAGCATTCTCTTAGTCGGAAATGGAACAAATACATAATTTACCTTAATAACTGAGGGGTAGTAGTTTTATGGGCAATCTTTATTATCCAATACAGATATGATATGATTGAAAACATAAATCTAAGTGTACATTTTTAAAATATGTCCCAGGCGGCACGGTGGCATAGTGGTTAGCCCGGTCGGCACAACAAGAAGGTCCTGGGTTCGAATCCCGGGCTCGGGGTCTTTCTGTGCGTAGTTTGCATGCACTCCCCGCGCTTGCGTGGGTTTTCTCCAGGTACTTCAGTTTTCTTCCACAGTCCAAAAACATGTGCATTAGGTTGATTGGTGATTCGAAATTGCAGATAGGAGTGCGTGTGTGGCCCTGCGATGGCTCCGTCTCCATCTATAGGAAGTTTTAACATGACCTTTTTATTTCAAAGATTTTTAATATATTTCATATTCTTTTAATAATTAGTGGATTCATACAATATTATCACTACATAGAGTATCATTAAATCATTAAAATGAAGAATTCTACACAGTTATAGATACAAAATAATAAATAATAAGCGGGCAATGGTGGCTTAAATAGTTACGTTGCTGAGTTGTTGTTCGGAAGACCAGAAGGGACCGGTTTCAAGCTTCACCACCACCAAAGAAGACCTGGGTTCAAGCCTCACCACATTAAAACCAAGAAAGAAGGCTTGGGCTCAAGCCCCAATACCATCAAGTCTGACACCATTGAGCCCCTGATCAAGACCCCCAAACCCTCCGCCCCAGGAGCACCACAACATTACCCACCTTGTGACACTACCCCAACTTACTACTTTGAGATTTACAAAGAAATAATTTAACTTTGCTTTAAAAAGTAGATGTGATAAAGAGACATTTTAATTTTAATTTTAATTTCAAGTTAATAAAATAAAATCCATAAAATGTGGCTAAAATTACTGTTATTTTTTTTTCATTGTCTTTAAAGCTCAGCTTCGGTGGAATACCACTGCCAGGAAAACCTGGAACATTTCTCAGACGCAACTTTCACGGCTGTGTGGAGAACCTGTACTACAACAGTGTAAACGTCATCGACCTTGCCAAGCGACGCAAGCCGCAAATATATACTGTGGTGAGTTTGCATGTGGGGGTTTTGGTAGCTGAAGGGGGAAAACTAGAGGGGAAAACAATTCAGTATTTTTACTTTTTGGAATAAAAGTTGAGAAATTTTGCTTTTACAAAGATCAGCTTGTTTACTTCCTAGTTATAACTACAGTGATGACTTGTTTATAGAGTAATGATTGTCTATTGTTAGTCTGTCAGATAGAGAGAGAGAGAGCATGCAGAAGAGACTGAAAAGCTAGCTAAATCACCAGATCTCGTGAGGCGAGCAAGTCCTCTGAGGTTGTAGTTCACTGATCTGGGATCAATGAGGTAGCGCTAACCTTTTTACGCATACTTGAACTGGCATCCTGTGGATATGCTCTCAGCAGAGCGGTGCTGCTGACATTTATCCAGACTACCCCGCTTTCAACCTTCCATCTTCTTTTTCCCTTACTGAACATTCCGCTAAAGATCTTACTAGGATTCAGAAACATTTTAGTCTATCAAAAGCTTAGGAATGGAGATAATTCCAACCAAGATTCAAAAATTTCTTTCAGGGAAAGAATAATTCTGCCGTTAAGCCTCCTCTGTCTTTTAGCCAATCCCGTTTGGCATGTAAACTGACATATGACTTGGCTCGTTTTTTTGCTTTAGGGAAACGTGACCTTTTCATGCTCTGAGCCACAGCTGGTGGCCATTACCTTCCTGAGCTCCAGCAGCAGCTTCTTGTCCTTTCCAGTCCCTGCTCCATCATTGGACGGCTTTTCAGTTCGCCTGCAGTTTCGAACTTGGAACCCAGACGGCCTGCTGCTGTCCTGTCAACTGGCGGCGGACCTGGAGCAGTGTTACCTGGTACTAAGCATCAGCAGCGGCCGCCTGCAGCTCACACATCATACCTCAGACCTGAAAACATTGGAAGTGTCCACTGGTGAGCAAATCATTCATTTATTAATAGTTAAATTACATTTTTATATAACATTGGTGGGCAGCACAGTTAGTACTGTTGCCTCACAGCAAAAAGGTTTCCGGGCAGGGGTCTTTTTGAGTGGAGTTTGCAAGTTCTTCCGGTGCTCGCATGGATTTACTTAGAAAAGTATACATTAGTTTAATTAGTCATCTCTTAATTGGCCATAGGAGTGAGTGTGTGTGGAGCCTGTGATGGACTGGTGATCTGTCCAGGATGAACCCTTTTTGCTTTTTGAATCGGAAGAGCTGGGATAGGATCCAGCAGACCCCTGTGACCCCGATTCAGGAAATAAGCAGGCTAGAAGATAAATGAATGACTAATATTATTGGTGGATGAAACAAATGATCTCTGCATTACTTCACAAAATTTTAACCATGAAAAATTTTATCTTTTCTTTAATTAAATTTGTAGGCTAAAGTTCCACTGGGTTTTTATACATTTCAGCAGATATAAATATCTAATTGTCCTAAAGGTGACATTAGCTTGTGTTGCTCAAACAGTGCTGGTAAAGCACATAATTGATGTTTTTGAAAATAGAGCATTTTATAACCATCTCATTTCTATTAGTGTTATGATTTAATATGATGGTTATAAAAATATCTATAACCAAATAAAAAAGTTTAACAAAATAATTTACACTTCAGGGTAAAATAAAGACATGAATTACAACAAACAAGATCAGATTTGATGGGTTGCTTATTAAAATAATGCAAATCAGGTCACTTTAGTTGACGTTGGGTTTGCAAAGCCAAACACGTTCCAAACCTGAAGAGATTTCATATTAACGCATCTTCAGACATAGAACCCATAACTGAGATTAAACAGCGTCTGTGCTCTTCCTAAACTCAAGCAACTAAATATTTAAAAAATCTTGAAGCTTTCTTATGCACTACCTAAATCTCTGCATGTGCCATCAAATCACGTGTCTCTGGCCACCTCCTAAGATAAATGCGTAAAATATACAGTCATGGCAGCCCAGCCAAACAAGATTAGTCTGTCGCATGCAGACAGCCAGCTGCATATTTCACCCCAGCGGTGCAGTGAAGTGCAGAGCTTTAAGAAAAAAAAATTATAATAACCTCTCCATCTGTTGCCATTTCTGTAGCTAATCAGTTTCACTAGTAACTGTTTTGACCACAATTGCAGCGCAGGTCATCAGAAAATGGCAGGATGTGTTAGATTAGTAAAGGCTCGAGCGAGTGATCATATTTGAGCTCTGAGCAGATGGCAGGCATAAAGGGGACCGTCAAAAAAGGCAGGCACATGCAGTTCTGGTGCCCTTCGTGTATATTAAATAAACTTAATTAAATGACATGTTTTGTTGTGGCGCATTTTGTCAAATATAAGTAATAGGTTTTTCTTTTATTGTGTTCACAGGACCGATTCTGTACAGACATTCTTTTAAATATAATTTAATGCCATCTTGCAAAAAAATTAGAGCACTAATAATTGAGATTTTTACTAACTTACTGACCATCCACCCCTCAACACTGCATTATTCGCTGTAGCCTTCCCATTAAGAGTCTTGAAGCCGACTCATGTACTCGTTTGCACATTAAGGATCTAACATCTGCAGGTCAAAGGGTGAATGACGGTCTTTGGCACTCGGTGAGTCTTAGCTCCAGAGGGCTGCAGGTCATCATGACGCTGGATAACGAGCCAGCATCCAGCATCCAGCTGGAGGACATCCTGGAACTGAGAGGCAGTTATTACTTCGGAGGTAAGAGAAGTGTCTCACTAATAGAACTTACTACACTCCGACTATCACAAATGTAATTTATTAATGGTGTAACATTTAAGAAAATGTCTGTTTTGTGACATCCCCATATGCGACCTTGGGATAATCGTGCACAGACCATTGTGACAGAGTGGTGATCAAGAATTGGGATCCCACACCCATTCTGTACTGTAGTACTAATAAAATAGATAACTGAGGGGCCCCCAACTTACCCCTCCCTTAGTGTCACCACTGTTCAGTTCAGTCATTGGAAACACTGGAGCGAGATTTCTAGCACATTTTTCTGAAAACTCAATGCAGCAGAGTTAGAAAAATGTTAAAAACTAGGTAAATACCTAGTTAACTGACCACTTATAAAGGTGTTTTCAGCTAATCTAGTCATTAATATGTAAATGATTGCAAAGCTTGTGCGAGCGGCCCATGGACGCTGGGGAAAATTCGTTGGTATTTATAACTGCGATTCCAACCTGTGACCTAATGACAGTTCGCTCCAGACGTGGGAATTGGTGTAAAACTGCCGACGGGTATGTGAGGAGATGGCCGGTCGGTTCAGCTGAACACAAATGACCTACTTCAGCCACCTTTTCTAACTGTCTGTCTTTAATGTGAAAAAACTGTGTCCTTGAAAAGGTGTTCTTTGACACATGTGTAACGTGAGCAAGTTTTAGACTCATGGGGAATAGCTGGGACTTTGTGGGGTCATGGATCGAGTTCTGCTACATCGTAACTCAATTACAAAATGTGATTATGTAAGGTATTTAACTGCTAATCGGATGTTTGTGGGTTCCTTTTGTTCAGGATATCACAAAAATGCTTTTTTTCAATTTAAGTGAGATGGTATGTTTGGTTTAGATCCGGAAACTTTGTACTATGGCTTCATATATAACTCTTTATGGTTAACAATATTGTTACACAAGGGAACAGTGATCCCAAAACAACCCCTTCAAAGGCTAAAAGTTATCAAGTAGTGGACCAAGGATCGAATCGTAGAGTAAAATATGCTTTTTAGAAATGTTTAGAGTGTGTAATATACCAAAACAAACTTGCTGTTAAAAAACCTTCTCTGTGTCTAAGGGTGTCCAGCCAGATAGGCTGTAATGCTTCTGTCAAGTCTGCTCTGTTTCTTTTTCTGGCCATCAGCCTGGTTTGGTGGTTTTCTCATCTGGGTTCTTTATATGGGATGTTCCCAGATGAAAATTAGGACAGTTAAATATTTTCAGGAGTGAAGAAGTAAAAAAAGAGAATCCTTTTTGCCTGAAGCTAAGCGATGCACGGTCAAGTATAGCGTAGGTGGTTATAGGGGAGCGTTCTACTATTAGCATTATTTTTGTCAAGATTAACTGTAATTACTGCTGTAATGCTTTCGTTTGTTAAGTTCCGCTCTCTCTCGTTGTCACTCAGGTTGTCCGGTCTCTCAAAATGGCTCTAGCTGCATAAACACCGTAATGGCCTTCCAGGGCTGCATGCGCCTCATCCTCAACAATAATCAGCCCGTGGACCTCCTGAACATCCAGCGAGGGACTATGGGAAGCTGGAATCAGATAGAGTTCGACATCTGTGGCATTCAGGACAGGTTCACCTTCTTTTATTTAAACATTTGTAACTTTGTATATCTGCTAAAACTGCCAGATTACTGAGAAATAAATACAAATATAAATATCAAAAAGAAACAAAAATTACAGTTCTAAAAATATTTTTTTTAATTTAAACAACTCTATTTCTACATCTACATATCAGACATCTGAATTTAAAGAATTTTTTTCTCCATTTATTTACTTAAATACAATTGTAGAATAATAATTATAGAAATTAAAAAGAAAATAATTTCAAAACTTAAAAAAAAAACCTGAGCCGATGTTTCAAAACTGATATCTAATATTGGACAAATATCAGGAAAATATCTGTAAAGCTATTATTTAGATTATTGTTTGTTAAAATCTGTAAATCTTTTACTGGGGATAGGGGAAAGGAAAACCACCAAATGTTTGGTGGATGACTTCTCTGTAGATATGAACTCTATATCTAGTCATGATCTGCGTGTTGACACGGCTGCAAGTTTTATTCTGGACAAAATCCCTGCCTCACTTGTTTATTTCTCTCACTCACTGTCAGGAAAAAACACCGGCAACTCACTTGTTATTCAGGCTTCCAGCAGTGGCAGACTAACTATTGGAAGCTTATTTATAATCAGAAAGACATTTTGTCATGCAACTCAGGTTAGTTTCATTGCTAATGAATTCTGTGCTACGTCCTCTGGTGTCTCTTATTACCGGTTACTGGGGCCTTGATCAGGACGCTGTTTCTGCATCTATGAAGGCAGTCTATGGCTCTCGGATAAAATAAACAAATAAGTTTAAAAAAACTAAAACTATGGCTTGTTAAGAAAGGATAACAAAAATATTTGGCCAACTGTTGCAATTATTGGGTTTGCGATGGATGAATGGGTAGATGAATTAACGGGTAGATAGCAAGTAGATACACCTGCTCCTGAAAAATTATAATAGTAGCTAAATTTAATTGACCCTCATTCTTGATGTTATAGCAACTTATATTTATCACATTTTGTTAAATAACTGAGCAGTTGAGGGATAAAGGACTTTCTCGGAGGCCTAGCTTGATGATAATGGAACAAAATTTTTGATTTCCAGATAAGCAATCCAACACTTGCTACCAATTTCCTATGAATGATATTTAAAGTAATGCTCTAACTTCTTTTCACCAATCAAATAAGTAGTCCAGATTTTTACATGAATAATAATACTGAAGCTCAAAAAAGCTTGGATGGTTCCTATAATCATAGATTAAATATTTAGCCAGCCATAATTTAATGCAATAACCACAAACTACATAATGAGGATTTTCGTTGTTGAATAAAACACCATGCTTTTATTGTCCTCATACTAACTATTCGTAGGGAGAGACACATGAGTCAGTGTCCTTCACTCCCCTCATTTGACATCCGAATCTCCACAAGACGGCAGATAAATCGGATTAGCATATTCCTCCAGAAATCCCCTGCAGTCTTCCCTGATGCATCAATATTTCTAGGTAGAGACATGCCCTGTCTGCAGAGAGAGGTTTTTATTAATAGTGAACTTGTGTGAACATGATGAGACCCCTCCATCAACAGCGCTTCTAAATCATTCATGACCAGCTGTCACGGTGCAATGGGTGGCGGTCTCCGAGCATCCCATGCCAGCTTGAAAGCTTGCCAAAAGGCAGAAACTGTTAGACAAGACTCTTTCCTCTCTGTTGCTTTGCTTCTGGGGCGGCTTAGCTAGTGTATCATCTGCTCAAGTGGCAAAAAATACAAATCCAGTCATGGTGTCCCCATTTTTTTGTTCAAAGGGACATTACTGGATGTCAATATTGCAAGTTGATTTGAGATGGTTGTTTTCCTGACCAGGGTGTTTAGGCCACGTTTTAATGCAGTTTGTTTCTGAACCAATCTGCACATCGATGCAGATGTACTACTGGAGCCCGTTTAGCAGATCCACAAAGAATAAGCGCTTCGAAGACTGGGATGAACCCGAGTAGCTATCAGTGTTTTGAAAAGCACATGGCCAGACTTTCCCACTATCATTATCCACAGATTAGGTAAAAGCAATTTGGAGAAGAATTAGCTTCTTAAAACTTTTCACTTAATTGTTAACACTTGTCTAATCAAGAACACATTTCAAGAATAAATTGGTTATATAGACAACAATAAATTAATCAGCAAACAATTGAACACCAGATTTGAAAATTTACATTTACACTGCTCAAAAAATTGAAGGGAACACAATTCTGTGAAATCAAACTGTCCACTTAGGAAGCAACACTTATTGACTTATTGAATCAACTTCCCATGCTTTTGTGTAACAGGTACAAAAACATGTGAAAATTATAGGCACTCCAGTGTTAGCATAAGACGGAGTATACAACCCACACAAGTGGATTAGGTCGTGCAGCTTTTTCAGGCTGACATCAATGCGAGCTGTGGCATGAAGGTTTGTGAGAGCATAGTGTCCAGAGCATGGAGGCGCTACCAAGAGACCGGCCAGTACATCGGGAAATGTGAAGGAGGGCATAAAGGGCAACAACCCAGCAGCAGGATCGATACCTTCGTCTTTGTGCAAGGAGAAACAAAAGGGACACTGCCAGAGCCCTGCAAATAACCGACCGGCAGGCCACCATTGTGCATGTGTCTGCTCAAATGGTCAGAAACAGAATCCATATGGGTAGTATGAGGCCCCCGACATCCACAGGTAGGGGTTGTGACAGATAAGACAGAGTTTGGAGATGCCATGGAGAATGTTCTGCTCCCTGCAATACCCTCAAAAATGACCAGTTTGGCAGTAGGTCAGTAATGATGTGGGATGGCATTTCTTTGGAAGGCCGCACAGCCCTCCACATGCTCGCCAGAGGTAACCTGACAGCCATTAGTTATTGAGATGAGATCCTCTGACCCCTTTTGAGACTATATGCCGGTGCGGTTCCCTTATGTTCCTCCTAATGCAATGCTAGAACTCATTTGGCTGGTGTGTGCCAGCAGTTCTAGGAATATGAAGGCATTGATGCTATGGACTGGCCCGCCTGTTCTCCAGACTCCAATCCAATTGAGAAGATCTAGGACATCATGTCTCGCTCCATCAACCGAGGCCATGCTACACCACAGACTGTCCAGGATTTGGCAAATGCTTCAGTTTAATTCTTGGAGGAGATTTCTCAGGGGACTATCCGCCACCACATCGGGAGCATGCCCAGGCCTTGCAGGGAGTTATAGAGGCATGTGGAGGCCACTTACACTACTGAGCCTCATTTTG
This sequence comes from Sisor rabdophorus, assembly GCA_026260075.1. Taxonomy (NCBI): domain Eukaryota; kingdom Metazoa; phylum Chordata; class Actinopteri; order Siluriformes; family Sisoridae; genus Sisor; species Sisor rabdophorus. Next base: position 1,635,971 of record JAOTQW010000038.1, on the reverse strand, counting down.
ACTTTACATCAAAGCTGAATCAGCCTTTAGTGTTTTTCCATTTCAATTCCACTTGATTTCAAGTGACAATGTTTATGTGATTTTGTTGTTAGCACATTTAACTATGTATTTAATACGAAAATTTCATTTATTCAGACCTAGGATTTGTTATTTTAGTATTTCCTTAATTTTTTGAGCAGTGAAAATATACACACCATGCCCAAGATTCATTCGATATGTGTACTGATCCTCGTTTTCTCGACTCCTTTCATTGATTCAGTGTACCACAGGGAAAGCACACGATTAATTCTGAAGGAGCAAAGCTTATTCATTCTAATGCCCATTAGGAGACATTACAGGCAGTTATAGAGAGGAAGTAACATCATTACGCAATTAAATTAGGTGTGAACACAGGCAGGAAATGACAGCCTAAAGCAGTGGTTCTGCCCCCTTTACCCAACCTCCGCTTCTCCCCGCCATCATTATTTCCTAATGTTTTATTACTTTTTTTTTACAAAAAACCTTTTTTACCAGGATTTATCTGTTTCCATAAGGTAGTGCAAAAGATCCCCATTTTTTTGGTCCTCTCAGGGCCTTTTTATTTCTTACAGTAATAATGAATATACATAAAAAAAAGGCATCAATTATCATTAAATACAGATATAATGGAAAAAATTATTTTAAAAAATGTTCTTTAAAAACATTACAAAGTACATTAGGTTGATTGGTGACTGTAAATTGTCCATAGGTGTGACTGTGAGTATGTGTGGTTGTTTCTCCATGTGTGTTTTGCCTTTTGTGTGCTGGCATAGGCTCCAGCAGAGCACTGTGTCCCCATGTTGAATGAATGAATCAGATTTTTGGTTAGTTTCTACACACTTAATTTCTGTTTCTGCAACCATAGAAGACATTCACTTTCTTGGTTTAGCTCATAAGCCGTCTGCTTGTTCATTTCTCTAGGTTTTTATGGTGTAATCGACTTGCAATCAGCTTGTTTTAGTCAAAAATATTTGAAAAACACTTTTCAACATACTTTATCCATCATTTATCATCAGTCTCAGGTGGTACCCTAGCTATCTCATGTTTTCCAAAATGGGTTTCATGTTGCTGGCGCTACTGCTTTCAGCTAAGATGAGAATAGTGGACATTAAACTTCACAATTAGATTAGGCATGTCTCTGAGAAATGAGTGCTGGAGTGCAGGATATTTATAGTGTGCTAAAAAATTGCTGTTAATCATAAAAGAAAACCATTTTGATGTGTGGTGATGTTTAAAAGGTGGATCTTATGACCAAGTTGATCAAATTTCCCCACCAAGACAGGATATTGTAGAAATTTCAAAGGGTACTTAATGCACTTATTTGAGCCTAAATCATTTAAATTATTTTCTATAACTATAGAACATCATGGTCTATTGCGTTAATCCATTGTAGGAGGTGAAGTGAAAAAACATCTGTACCAACAAGCCAGATTTAGTTTTTTTAAACAGACTATTCTGCAGTGTATGCAGTTTTTTATAAAAAGTACAGAGCAGTCAGTTAAGAATAAACATGGCACTTAAGCTTTGACATGAGAGACATCTGCTGTCTTTAACACAACAAATCATATCAGAACATGTAAACAGGTAAAGACATGCCTTTATTGCATAAAATTATGTATACTGTTGGAATCTTCACATTTTCCTTTTGGGATGAATAAAGTTTTGATTTATCCAACCATCTATCTGTTCAATCCATCCAACCATCTATCTATCCAATCCATCCATCTATCTGTCCAATCCATTCATCCATCTATCCTGTGTCTGCCTTTATGTCTGTCCATCTATCTTTTAATTTATCCATCTACAACTGAGCCATATTTCTACCCATTTATTTATTCATCTATCTACCTTTCCATTTATCTACCCATCAATCCATACTGTGTCTGTCTATCTTTCTGTCTATCCATTCATCTGCCTATCCATCCATTCATCTATAATTATTGCTAATTTACCTATAAATCTATCCATCACTATGACAATTGTCAAATTTTCTTCTATTTCAAATTTCATGTCAAAAACGCTAGTTGTGTAAAAGCAACTACTGAAATGTGAGTTCCAGACATAAGCAAATAAACTGGCTGTAAGAAACTGCTTGATGCTTAATTTTTTTTTAATTGTTGTCAGTTTTTTCCCTTTTATTAGTCATGCTCATCATTTTCAGGCGGCTGTTTTAAGACCGAAAATAATGTCAAGCATTAAAGCTATATTTTACAGGAAAAAGAAACTTTGATAACCCTGTGTGAACTCTTTTATCTTGCCTCCCTTCATCCGGCCCTCTAAAGCTTCATTGGCCATGTTATCCCCAGTGTGCAACTACTGAATAATTTTTTAGCCCACCAAAAACCTTCTTTCCTGAACCTGACTAGAAATAACACCGCGGTAATTAAACCGTCACCTGAAACATTATCTGGCACACAGTTGACTCCCGCTCGTACAACTAATAGCTTCGGGAACGTGCAGCAAAGCCTCATAAAGCAGAACCCTCACGGGAGTCGACGACTGAAAGCAGGGCTTCGCGTAATAATATATGCAGCACTAAAAGGCTGGTAATTGTGAAATTTAAGCAGCCAGCGACGAACAAGCTATTAATCAAAATGTCCCAGAGAAGATCATAAATCAAAGAACCAACTTTTTTTTTGCAAGTGTTATTTTCACATTCAAAATTTCGTCCAATGGCAGCGGAAATGTCAGCAGGTCAAGCGCATTAAATCTGAACCACAACTTTTCAGCATGCAAATTGCTCTATGTTTAGACAATTATGAGGTCAGATCGATGATTGCTTGTTTTTCCTCTGTGCTAGAGTGCCTTTTACGAAAGAAATCTTTCGTGAACAAAACTGGTGATTTGATAGACTTATAGGAGTAGAATAGGTTATTCTACCGCAATAGAAACTCAAATGAGTAAAAACGAATAAGCCTGTAGCTGTAAAAAAGCAAATGTGGGTTTCATTCTCTTGCGGCTCTACAGATTATTAAAAACATCCCTAATATTTGAATGAGGAAGGGTGATAGTATAGTGATATTGTCTGGGCAGTTGTACTGATCAAAAGGTTGAGAGTTTAAATCCCATAAATACTATGACACAATCTTTCTCATTTTTCATCTAAAAGAGTAGTTAGGGGTTAAGGGCATAAGCAAATGAATCGTGCTGAGATTTGACATCACAATCTTCTGATCATTACTTCAACACCTTTACCATTGAGCTAGATAAATAATGTTTGGGGAGATTGTGATTTTAAATCCCATGGCCAACAACATTAAGGGCATTTGGTTAATGCCCTTATCCAAAAAGACTTGAATTGATCTCATTTAATTGGTAACTTGTCTAGGCTTTAGTACTGATGGAAAGGTCGTGAGTTCAACTCGCATGACTATAAAATACTATTTATCTATTTATTTGCTCCAACATTTGTGTAGCAGCGACCCAGCAGTCTTTAGTACATCACCTTAACCATTAAACTAAAGCTAATTGAGCTAATCAGAAGGTTTCTGATTAACTACTCAGATTATCTGAATATGATGTGCGTTTTCTACATGCATCACTATGGAAATTTTAGTGTGTCAAATGTGTTTAGTTTGAAACCCTTTTTTCAGCATGCAAATCATTTCTAATTGGTGTTGGTGTAAAACAAATTGCAGAGAACAAAACTGCTAATTGGACAAACTTGAATACTTTCACTAGATAAAGATGCTTTAAATAAACTTACTTCACAAGACTGCAGCTGGAAAGTCCATCAGATGAGGAATACAGTGTTCTAGGGTTTTTATTCATGATGTTTATTTTCAGTATCCATTTTTTAAATTATCAAGAATAGCAGCACTTACCTTTTGTCCTTTTACCATTGAGCCAGTTTCACTGGCTGACTGTTTTCTTCTTCTTAGATGTCTCCCTAATCTATGTGAAAATGGTGGCCGCTGCTCTCAGACGTGGGCTGCTTTCTCCTGCGACTGCACAGGAACAGGATACAGTGGCGCCACCTGCCATAACTGTAGGTATCTAGAGTAATGCTAAATTCAAAAACATCTCTAATATTTGGGAGTGGTGGTAACTCACTGCGATGGTCAGACGATGATCAAAATTAAAATTTCATGACCACCAAACTTCTACATTTATCTCATTTCAACTAAGCACTTGTGGGTTTAGGGCCATGTACAGAGGCCCAGCAATGAAACCGTCGGTGGTGCTAAAAATTGAGAAACAAGATCCAATTAAGCACTTAAGGTGTAGGAGCCTTGCTTATGGGACAAGGAGTGGCAGGTTAAGATTTGATTCCTTGATCTTGATCTGCACTTGACCAGCAAACGACCATTTACATTTTTGGTATTTTTGTATCTAGAGCAACCTAAATCTATTTTCCATCCGTCTGAAAGGCTGTGGGTTAAAGGCCCTGCCCAGGGTCCAAGACTGGTGGTGCTGGCTGAGATTTAAACCCATAATCATCTTATCAGCTGTATGCTTTATAGTTAACTGTGGCTGTTTGGAAGTTGGAAGATGTTCTTGAGTTGATGTCCGGAAACACAATCTTGTTAAAAAACACACGAAGGTCAACCTGGATTAATTACTTTAAAGACATTTGTCTTTTAAAAAGACAATTTACATTTTTGGTATTTTTGTATCTAGAGCAACCTAAATCTATTTCATTTTCCATCCATCTAAAAGGCTGTGGGTTAAGGGCCCTGCCCAGGGTCCAAGAATGGTGGTGCTGGCTGAGATTTGAACCCATAATCATCTTATCAGCTGTATGCTTAATGCTTTATAGGTAACTGTGACTGTTTGGAAGTTGGAAGATGTTCTTGAGTTGATGTCCTAAAACACAATCTTGTTACAAAAACACACAAAGGTCAACCTGGATTAATTACTAAAAAGACATTTGTCTTTTTAAAAAAGCTCGAAAGCCGTGTAGACTTACTTCTCGCATCTCTGACCTTCTTGTTCTATCACTGGTGACAAAATGATCAGATACCCATATAAGATTTCATTGGTTTACCAGCTAAATTCTCAAAAGCTCTCTTTCTTTTTCTGTTGGTGTCTTATTCCCTCAGCGATCTATGAAACCTCGTGTGAGGCCTACAGACTTGTGGGAAGCTCCTCGGGCTACTTCTCTGTCGATTCTGATGGAAGCGGACCTCTGGGTCCAATTCAGGTCTACTGTAATATGACAGGTGAGATGTGACCACAGTGTTAACAATTTATGATTTATTGATCAACGATTTACAAAGTGTATTGATAGAATGAATCTTAGAATTTGATTCAATGTATATAATGTCCTCTCAACATATAGTATTTGACACTGATACCACTAGGGGAAGGAGTAGCAAAGTGGTTAAAGTGAAGACTGTTGCTTTCCAGCACCACTAAGTTACCATAAAAGATGAATAAATGAATGAATGAATGAATTTTACTGCCTAAAAATTTAAAAAAGAATATTTTCTCACATATAAAATATTCTTGTATGCAGCCACATAACGAGCCTGATTCCTAATTTAAAATAGAATAAATATAACTTCAGAGTAAAACAATAAAGCACTTCGGTTTCTTGGAAAATAATCAATTTAGTTTACATTCATAGAATATGTCAGATGCCTTTACGCAAAGGGACTTCTATAAGGTCATTGTTAAAAATCCAACTAAGGATTTAAGGCTCTTGTATTAGGGGCCAGCAGTGAAAAAAACTTTTAGTTCCTGCTTATAATGCATGGTCGATTTAATTGGTCAATTACAGAAAAAGAAAACGTATTTCTGAGCAGTGGTTAGCATGGTCGTCTCACAGCAAGAAGGCCCCGGGTTTAATTCCTGGGCAAGGAGTCTTTCTGTGTGGGGTTTGCATGTACCCCTATGCTTCCTGCTCGATGAACTGTTCTATCCCGGGCATATTCCTGCCTTTCTCCTAATGCACTGTGATAGGCTTTAGCAGACCCCCGTGACCCAGAGTAAGGGAGAAAGCAAGTATAGAAGATAAATGAATTAAATGTATTTCTAAAATAAAAATATTTACAAAAGATTGAATATATCTAATATAAAATTGTCACCTAAAACAACTACCAGGTCAATTTATTACTTTCTAGAAACTTCTAAACTAAAATTTAGATAATTCTCATACTACACAATGTTCTACCCCTTAGTTCCCAAACCGGAGTGCTACACACACACACACACACACACACACACACACACACACACACTGATCTTGTCACAAACACACATGCCGGTGTTATTTCCTGCTTTAAGCCTCTGGTTTCGTTACACTTTGATCCGAGCATGGTTGATATTTTATTCTACACTTTCCTGATTTTTTTTTCCCAGAGGACAAAGTCTGGACTGTGATCCACCACAACAGCACCGATCCGGTCAGAGTGCAAGGATCAACGCTGGAGAAACCTTACAAAACTGACTTGGACTACAGTGCATTGCCGGATCAACTTCGAGCCCTGGTTTCGCAGTCAGAATACTGCCAACAGGCCCTGACCTATCAGTGCAAGAGATCCCGACTCTTCAGCACGTGGGGTAAGTTTAAATGACGACTAACCAAGCTTTTCTGTTTAACCTTAGTCTTCGCTCTCTAATCCTTTCGCACACAACTTAATTTAGAATTTTTATTATTCCTTTTTCACAAAGGACCAGACTGTTTGCTTTTGCAGAGCATGTAAGAGGGCATTTCCCAGAAGCACCATAGTGTACAGATCATCCTAACTCTTAAAGATTGTGTCGAAAAAGTGGTATTCTCGCGCAGTAGCTTTATGCCATCTGTTTGTTAACAGTGCTTTGGGGAAATTCACTCATTTGGTCAGCTATTCCTAAAACCCCAGATTAGTCATTACTAAAGCAAAGAGTGTGCACTTTTTCTACTGTCCAAGACCAGAGATGTAGCTGTAACGAACCAGACGAAAGCGAATCCATGTTGCAGAGTTTATATTTTAATTCAAGAAAGTTAACACGCAAA
>JAOTQW010000038.1:1606666-1623971 GCA_026260075.1 Sisor rabdophorus | reverse complement strand
CAATCAGTACTCGGGCGAGGGTGCCCTCTGGTGGTTGGGAGGAGATGACGTTACAGTAGCGGGTTACCCCATTTCATTATTAGTGAACAAATTCCTTGATATAAATTGCTAAAATTAGTGGTAATAAATAAAAGCAAAGAAAATAAAAACCTCAGTAGCTAATGGACGCTATAGAATATTGCTAGAAAAAGGCTCAGATTTCTTTATAAAAAAAAATACTGATGATGTATGCATAGTCGCCTCACAAAAAGAAGGTCCCAGGTTCGATTCCCAGCTAAGGGGTCTCGCATGTTTTCCCCGTGCTTGTTTGGGTTTTCCTCTCGGTTCTCCGGTTTCCCCTCACAGCCCAAAAATGTACATTAGGTTGATTAGTGAGTTTAAATTGCCCATAGGAGTGCATGTGAGTGTGTGTATAATTGTTCATCTATGTGTGGCTCTGTGATGAACTGGTAACCTGGCCACTCGTGTAACCCTGCCTTTTGCCCTATGTGCACTGGCTGCAGCAGACTCCTGTGACCACAAGTTAGGGAATAAGTGGGTATAAAAGATAAATTAGTGCATGTATGCTAATTAAACCCTGCAGTATTTTCACTAGCGGCTCACCTTTTTTGAATCTTTTTATACTTTGAACAAAATTTGCACACACCTGTTTTTCTCCCTAATGCATGATGGAAATATTTGCATATGGTTGTGATTTATTTGTTGAAACAGAAACAAAAGTAAAGATGTCTGTGGCATTCCTCTGTGGTAGGTACAACATCACGGCAGATAATACGATCGTTATTCTGCTGCCATTAAAGAGAACGTTTGCTTTTTGTTGTCTTCTGGTTCACTGAGCTTGAAAGAAAACAAAATTAGTGGCATTGTTTTGTAACACCACATAAACCATCTCTCTCTCGCTCTCTCTCTGTTTATCACTCTTTTTACACAATCTCTACCCATGTGAAGGGTGCTTTTTTAATTGTATTTTTTGATAATAAAGACATTACAGCTACAGAACTGCTTTAACTTTCATTAACTTTGTATTATAAAAGTGGCATAGTGGTTAGCACTGTCACCTCACAGCAAAAGGATACAGTCCTGGGTACGATTGCTTTGCAAGGGGTGCATGTGTTAACTCTGGTTATTCAGGTTTCCTTCCACAGTCCATTACCCAGAGAACACATTGGGTGTGTGATGAAATAAATACAAACATGTAAACACAGAAATACAAACCCGGTGCCTTAGTGCTGCCCACTAACCACCTAATTTTTCAGCCCACTAACCCTAAGGCTCTCACCACCCACTCTTTTTACCCCAAACTGAACCCATTTATCCCACAACATTAACCCAAACCCTCTAACCATTCTCTTCTTACCCTCAATCTTTCACTCCTATAATGCATATCCTGCTATCGTAAAACTCTCTTAAACTCACCCTCTAACCACCTAACACTGAACCTCCAACTCTAACCCTGACCCTCAAAACCTCTTACTGTCTAATCCCTGATACTAACACCTGAAACAAACTTCTTACCCCTAAACTTTTTCCTAATTCTATCCCTATAAATCTGGCCACCCTCACAACTTTAGTTTGATTCTAGTATTCTAGTAAGACCAATAAAATGGCATTGCCATGCAGGTTAAATTTTTTTACTGTATTTCTATGTGTGATAGACTGGCAACCTGTCCAGGGTGTCTTCACTGCCCAATCACAGCTGGGATAGGCTCAAGCTTATTCCAATGATAATGATGATCTATCTCCAAAACTTACATCTGATGTAAAAAAAGTTACATCAGATTATATAATTTTTTATCAGACCAACTGGAAACACCCTATTTTTTTACAGCAATGCTCTTGCTGTAATTGAATGATAATAAACTTTATTACTTTAACTTGTGAGAAAAAATGTGAGAAACAGTGTGTATATGTAGAATGTGTAGGTGGTACATAGAAAAAGGAAGACAAAAGAATAAATCAAAAGTCTTTTTTTTATTCCATCTGAACTCTGTGCAGTTTAAAAGAAATAACGAGAAAATACTTCTGATAAGTGAATTTCACTTACAACATTATTTTTTAAAAATTCTATCAGAAACAATACCAAAATGAATAAATCCACCCTGATTTGGTTCTCCCATAAGTGCAAAGAGTCTTGTTGCATCATGGTTGTGAAATATTCATTGAGCTGCCTCTTTATTTGATATCTAATCTGGCTTTTGTCCCAGACATCCAATAATTACAGCCCTCATAACATTCCACTTGACACTAATAAAACCTAAGCCAGAGATTTATTGGAGCATGTCATGATAACCGCACTTTATTACATACATTCAAATATGAAACCTTAAAATATTCCGTTATTATAGCCATCAATTACTGTTGCTTGGTTACTGCATGTTAGTGGCATGCAAACTTTATCCTTGAAAAAAGATTAAGATCTTATCATGTTTAAGGGACATTGTGAATGTTGAAACATTTTCAAATTTTTCTAATTTATTCAGAATTGTCTAGAATTGTATTTTAAATTGTGCATTTTAGATTAATTAAATAAAAATTCTAGTCAAAGACATGAAGTTAGTGGGTGTGAGTGAGAAGGATATAGAGAATAGGGCTAGGTGGAGACAAGTGATTCGCTGTGGCGAACCCCAAATGGGAGCAGCCGAAAGGAGAAGAAGAAATAAAAATTCTAGTCAAGAGAGAAAATCTTTTAACCAGTAAGAGAAAATCTTTCAACCAAACAAGACCCAAAGGCTAAGATACCAGTCACTTTCACATGTAGCCAAAGACACATTATTAAAATGTAATTTTAAATATATTTCATTTCGATAATAAAAGTTGCCTTTTAAACTAAAATCTTCTAACATCAATTAGTTGTCCGATTCCTCACCAACAGAATGCTACATTTAGCATAACATTTCATGGTTAGTGAGCAAGTAATACATCTCCCACGGACGCAGGGAGAACATGCAAACTCAGCACAGAAAGACCTCGTGCCCAGGATTCGAATCCAGGACTTTGTCTTGTTGTGAGGCGACCATGCTAACCACTATGCCACCGTGCTGCCTGCACATTAAACATATGTTTACAAGATCTTAGAGTATTTCTACAAAATAGTGTAACTTTTTTTCCTTTTTTAGGACAGTTTTTGTATTAGAAAAACATGTTTGCAAGGGCGTGCCATGGTCATAAATAGATGTTTTTTTAACACATCAGGAAGCTAAGACCCTTCCCTTCATAGACCACCAGCCCTCTAACAGAATAAAGAAATGATCTGGTCCTTACAAAATTGTGTAAACCATTGACTTTTGGAAAAGTTGGGAGGGATTTTTTAAAGGGACAGATCAGTAGTTTGTGTCCTTCAGTAACCAGCCAAAATGGTGAATTCCATTATTGATGTTTAAAAATATAAATATATATTTTTACATTATCTCCATTGAGTTACACGAAAAGTGTAATGTTTTAACACTGCTAACAAAGAAAACACTATTATTTGCAAGCAGCTTACTGATGTTTCTCTAATGAAACATGGTTCCTATTACTAACCAGACAAAATTATACCATCTTCATCGCTGACATTTTCATCAAAGCTTATTTTAGTTTCTAAGTGTCAAAATAATCATCTGCCTCATACACACATGCCTCATGATTCAAGCATAGAAACAAACAATCCAGATGTTGAAGAGCATATTTAGGAAAAGAATTTAATTAAATTGCTTTGTTGAAGCGGCACATCTGTCAAAGAAAAGCGCCTAACCAGCTTTGCTGATTTAATTCTCATTTCCTCTTTATAGTCTCTTTTGGAAATCCTTGGTTGATGTTAAAGGTGTTTAGTGCTCATCACAAAAATTGCTTTGAATGTGTTGGTGTATAGATGGGGCTCCGTTATCCTGGTGGCTAGAGCGTGGAGGTAAGAGAAGGACATATTGGGGTGGATTACTTCCTGGTGTTCAGCACTGTGCCTGCAGTCTGGAGGAGAACTGCATCGATATGAACTACTTCTGCAATTGTGATGCTGATCGAAACTCATGGTAATCAAGCTAATGTGTGTTTGATTAGTAGACAATTAGTTGTGTGATCAAAAACAACGGAGCAACTGTATTTAAAACCATTACCTGTAATTTTTTCCCAGGGAAAATGATACTGGGATCCTGTCCTATAAAGACGACTTACCAGTGAGTGGAATAGTAATAGGAGACACAAACCGAGCAGGATCTGAGGCAGTCTTCAACGTTGGACCCCTGCAATGCTCTGGTGACAGTATGTGATTCTATTAAAAAAAATGAATACTTAGAATTATACATCAAAGCCTTTGCACCTAATTTCATCTAGCTGAGAATCAGTTCTAAAGACATTTTTCCTTCTGTCAGAGTCTCTTTGGAACGCCGCGTCTTTTTACGATGAAGCCTCCTACTTGCTTTTCCCAGTTTCTCAAATGGAGTTTTCTTTTGACATCTCCTTCTACTTTAAGACCGGCTCGACGACGGGAGTCTTTGTTGAAAACGTGGGTTTGCAGGACTTCGTCAGAGTCGAACTGAGCTGTAAGTGCTGCATGTTCTTTGGTGTCTCATAGTAGACTTCATTAGGCAACCCCTGCAATAAAAGTAGAGCGGAACAGCAGAACCCGCAGACACTTAAAGTGAGACAATCATGTAGCATGTCGACTCCTTCAAATCAGCTTTTATTGTCTAAACCCATCTTCCTTAGCTTTGCTTGGCATTCCACTGATGCAATTCAAGTTATAAATAGCTACTGGCTATATGAGCTAACAAGCCGGCCTTCAGTTCAGTTTAGTTCATACTCCAAAAATGCTTCTTATGACGATGCATAATTTTTGCAAAAAAAACATTTGTCTTCAGATTCAATCTATTTTCAAAATACATAAACAGGGTTTTGAGGCAAAGTTTATAATAATAAATAATATGAATCAACTTGATAATCAGCCAAATTCGCAATTGATCAAGTGGAGAAGAAAGGCTGAACACACGTCGATACAATGTGAAACGGTATCAGGATAAACAGCTGTTTATCAGCACTACAAATCCATTTCGTCACTCTTGTATGTACTCTTGTACATATTCTTCCTCTATTTATTAAGGTTTGCATTTTTTAGGTCGGTCAATAAAAAAGATGTTGAAAGTCATAGTTTTCAGATCTGTTTTAGGCTTGATCTTCTCACAGTACTTCTGTTCAACTATTCCATATTTGTATTTGAAAAAATTTTCATAGAATATTCGTAATTTTTTAGAAATATATAAAGACCCTACTTTTCAGCCTCAGGATTCAAACAAGTAAGAAATGGCAACAATGGTTACACGTTCCCACAAACACACTGTGAAGTTGTCACTGTTCCTTATTATGTGTTATGCCACAGTAAAAACTATCATCAATTGCAACTAGCATTTTGTGGTTGTAATCAAACATTTTGAAGATGTTTGTGTATAAAATTCAGTAAAAATTTGCATTCTATTATACAATATGATCAGTCTTTGAGTTTTGCCACAGGTCATGTGACTTCTATTGTCTCAATTTCCATTGCTTTAACATTGCACAAAGTTTTGCAATTTCTGAACATCTCTTCGATTTCTGGTTGGTAAACGTTGTTGGCACATGCCGGATGTCCTCAGCTCAAATTTTCAGCGTGTTTAACAGTTGTTTAAATTACTATACAAAATGCTACATTCAGTATCTTATCAGTATCAGTTCTTATGAGTTTTTTAGATAACTTAGATAAAATAAAAACTACTACATAAATATATATTGACATGCATTGGCTTAGAAAGCATTAACAAGTTTATTTTCCCTGATAACCTATTTACTTCCATGCTGATCTGCTACATTTTACACTATGCTTAAGAAGGTGATTAGTTATTACTCAGAAATTGATTTCATTTCTATATTTTCACCACCTGCACCACCATGAGCACCAGTCTGTGTTAGTTAAAAACTGTTTATGTGGCTATGAACAGAACCTGTTTTCCTTCTCCAGCTCCTTCAGTTGCTACATTCTCGTTCGACGCAGGCTACGGGCCGACTGTTCTGAACGTAAAATCTCCGGTGCCGCTGAATGATCGCCAGTGGCACTGGGTCCGAGCTGAAAGGAACGTTAAGGAGGCGTCGCTGCAGGTGGACCAGCTGCCTCTGCGCTTTTTGGAGCATCCAGTGCACACACACATATGCCTGCAACTCAACAACCAGCTTTTTGTGGGTAAGCCAGCTTGAAAATGATAAGACTGCACGGAGGCGGACAGTTTTCAAGCGCTGCATGATTTTATAGTCTGACATGGTTGGGTTATTTCTGCTTGTGCTTTTTTATCGTTTATAAGCTTCTAGGTATTATTATGGGATTATTTTTCTATAAATTTAAAAGACAGGACAGCAGTTAGTATAAGTTATAATACATTATTTACTGAATAGTTTTGAATTAAGAAACTAGTATGTTGCAGGAGGAACAGCATCCAGACAGCGAGGCTTTCTGGGCTGTATGAGAGCACTTACTGTAAACGGTGTGACCTTTGACCTGGATGAGCGGGCCAAGGTGACCCCAGGTGTAAGCTCAGGATGCGCTGGACACTGCAGCACCTCTGCGGGTGTGTGCCACAACCGAGGCAAATGTGTGGAGAAAAGCACGGGCTATGTGTGTGACTGCACACACTCGGCATATGGAGGGCCATCCTGCAAAGAAGGTACACCACACAGACCAGTGCAGAGTTATTCAGTGTCAGTAAGTGGATTGACAGTTCTCACTGCTTTCTCCCTAATAACCATTGCAGGAATAATCTGATGAAAAATTCAGAGCTCAGCTTAGATTGTAAACACTAAAATATGGTAATTAACTCAGCTGCTTAAAGAGCAGCGCTTGCTTCTACGCTCACCTTACACACCTGATGAAGCAACCGTGTAATATCAATCCGTCAGGTGCTCAGTGTCATTTACATGCTTGTAATATTTAACCAATTGCAAAGCTATATCTTTTTTAATTTCAACAAAAGCACTTTCACTTCACGTTTACATTATACCAGGCAATAAAAATTCTATGTGACCTTAACTTAGCCTAACCTTGTTATACATCTTGTTACACATATCTCTACACATGATCAATCTTGTGTGTTGTTTTTAGCTTAATTTGGATTCTTATGAACCTGAAAAAAAGCGAATAAAATAATCAGAAATGCCGGAAATTGATGACGATCTAAATTAAATAAAATAGTAAAGATTATCAAAAGGAAAAAGGCATAGTCTTTCTTTTTTTTTCTTTCACCCTGGCCCTTGCGATAGTATGACGTTGCCAAGATCTTTATGCAAATCAGGCACTCAGAGAGCTGATCACAGCCCAAGACGATAAGACGAGAAAGCAAAGCGCCTATTCTTTGGCACGTCTTTGTGCGAGTCCATTACTCATCTCGGTTGCTATTATAATCATGCACACTATTCTCTGCTGGAGAGTGAAGAGGACAGGAAAAAAACACTCAAGCCAGCCAAGATCTTCTACACATCATTTACATCTAATATAGGCCATTTCTGCTATATGTAATATGTGCCATTTCCTTCACGCTATAAGCTATAAAACATGAGTATGCATTTTTCTTAAATAAAAGGCATCTATTAGTAGGAACTAAGAAAGAAAGCAGCTTTGGCGCATATAAATTTTCATCTTGATGGCCACTGAAAAGCTGTCATGTTTCTGTCACTCAGCCGTAAGTAATCCGACGCTCGACTGTTTCTTCCTAAAAAGATGCTGTACAGTGTGAAATCTTAGATGCAATTTATAACTGACTGCTGTGTAAATAGATCACGGGATGTCAGAAATACCTACTGGAGACTATCTGTTCTGATTCTGAGATTTATAACATTTTCAGTAATATTTGATTTTCATTTTCTTTTTTTTCGGTGGCCTATTTTGTGACGTCACAGCTTCATCCTAAATTGGGGTTAAGAATTGAATTGTTTCTTTTAATCAGACAGACAACACTTCCTTGTAAACTCAGAAAGCATAATGCAGTTCTTGTCTAGTTTGCTTTGTTAATTAATATAAAGTATCCAGACTTGTAGAACATCTGGAGAACCTCTTCAGCCATTCCAGCAGTGCTTTATGATGTTTTCTAATGAAAAAAAATGTTTGCGCCAGTCAGAGGTCATAACGTATCTTAAGCTCCTGCTTATTGCCCTACCTGCCCTAAGTTGTTGGGGTGCCTATTCATTTAAATTTTATCTTGTATAACACCCACACAAAAATGCAGCCGCCATATTACAACACCAGTGAGACAAAGGGAAGGGCCCAACAGTGGCACCATTGCAGTGCCATGGTATAACATTTAATCTTCTATTAAACAAACCAGCAGCTATATTTATAAAACATCTAAAAGCTAAATGTCAAATTTAGGAAAAAAATCTTTGACTCCTTAGTTTTTGCTCCAAGAACTTTTACTATTCACAATGTGTTTAAGCACTACAATTAGCTCCTAAATCTTTGAATTATTGAAGGTAGGGTAGAGGACTCCTAAGTTACTACAATGGCTGTTGCTGGCATGTTGCCGAAAGGTAAAGATTTTTGAAGCCCTCTATTTTCTAGTTTTTCTTTTAAAAGTTTAGTTTTAACAGTAAGCGTGTGTTTCCACTTGTCATGTTTGGTTTAATTGTCCGCTTATTCTCTAACTTTCGGTCATTGGGGTCTGCTGGAGCCTATCCCAGTGCACATAGAGGGTGAGGCAGGGGTACACCCTGGACAGCTACCATTCCATCGCAGAGCCACACATTGATGAACATCCACTTACACTCACTCCTATGCGCAATTTAAAGTCACCAATCAACCTAATGTACAGGTTTTGGGCTGTGGTAAGAAACCGGAGTACCCGGAGAGAGAACATGCAAACTCTGAACAGAAAGATCCCTTGCATGGGAATAAAACCAGGGACCTTCTTTCTCTAAGACAACTGTGTTGACCACTAGGTTAGTACAGTTTATTTGTGAATGTAAACTCTGCCTTTCAAACTATAGTTTGTACCAAACAAGCAAACAACTGCTTTGGTTGTTGGTCTGCTTCCAAAGAAATCCTCGGGCGGTTTGATAGATATATGAACAAAACATAGACTAAATATATCTGACCATAAACAGGATGCTTAAATGATGAGCAGGTTTAATCCAGTAATCCCAGATCTTTTTGGATGGAAATTTATGTCACAAAATATATATCTCAAAGCCAACTAGATTGAAATGTGAACATATCATCTATGCCTTTAGATTCTGTATTTTCAGGTGCACGGTTGAAAATGAGAGTATGAATGTTCTGGACCAAATAAACCAAACGAACTTTAGAAATATAAACACACCCTTAATAGTGCTAAAAAGGTTGCTTTTTTTCAACAAATTTTTCTTTCAACACATCTTCAACATCTCTTTTGCTTTTTATCTTTCTCTTTCAGAGGTATCGGTATCCTTCGAGAGAGGCTCCTCAGTGACATATATATTCCAAGAGCCATTCTCCGTCATACAGAACAGAACCCAGATTTCCTCATCCGCAGCCCCTGGATACAGCAAGTCCAGAGACAATATCGCACTAAATTTTCTCACCACACAGAGTCCTGCTATGCTGCTCAATGTCAACAGCTTCACCCAGCAGTACATAGCGGTTATCCTCGCACGCAACGGTAAGAAGAAAAACAACAAGCTCTGTAATATCTAATAAATCCTTGAACACTTGCCGCTAAGTAGGGATATATTACGAAGCAGCGGCAATGAATACATACGCGTCATCATCTGTAGACTTTTCACCTTTGAATTTAGAACAATTAGCCCATAAAGGATTTAGAATGCTCATATTGATATTGTCTTGCGCTAATTAGATGGGTGCCACAAGGCCATCGACTTCCAAGACTCTGCTCTATAATCATGAGCTATTCAAAATGTCAGCTTCAGCAGTCTCACTGCTCGAATGCTGGCTTTTTGTAAACGAGCGCAGCCTCACAGCCAAACCCATTAAATGCGATTTATGTTGCGTTCTAGTGCTCCGCTGAAGCTCAAATTTCCCATTTGCCTAAATGCCATGACAAGGTGACTGTTGATTTGCTTTGCTGTGGGATGCTGTTCTTTTACAGCACTTTCTCCAGACATGAACTCTCATATTAAAAAAGGTTGAAAAATAACTTGGGTCTTCAAACAATAGCACAAACAAAAGCAGATATTTATTTAAGCTGTATTTGTATCGATTAATTACATAAGATCAAATTTGTCATTGGTGAGCCACCACACTCCACTCCCCTACCCTACCAGTCTTTGTGGTACACAAGAAATCCATTAGTGGTCTTCATCAAATGAAAAAGAAGGGGTATAGAGGTACAGACAGATTACACTTAGCAGGTATCTTGGAGCTAATAGCCTAAATGGATGTATGCGGTTTTAGAAAACTGTATTGTTGTGCATGGGTTAAAAAAGGGGAAACAAAAGTCAGTCATAAGTTAATAACAAAAATCAGGGAATAATTAAGGAAAAAAATCATTCTATCATAATTTTAGGCTCAGAGGATGCAAATTTCTTTTGTCACATTGAAGTTTTAGCACAGTAAAATTCTAAATTATTTTATTTTATATAATTCATTCATTCAATCACCAATTGACCTAATGTTTTTGGATTGTGGGAGGAAACCAGAGTACACGAATGAAACCGACGCAAGTGTGGGGAGAACATGCAAACTCCACACAGAAAGACCCCAACCCCGAGATTCGAATCCAGGACCTTCTTGTTGTGAGGCGACCGTGCTAACCACTACGCCACCGTGCCGGCCCAGAAAATTACAGAATGTTTATTTGAAAATCAGTATTCTGTTTCATGATTGAAGTGAAGTGGGAATGGAATCTTAGTAATTTCTACTTGGATTAGTAGCTAGCGGAAGAGGTAGCTCAGTGGCCATTGTGTTAAACTGGTAGTCAGACAATTACTGGTTCAATGTCCAGCACCGGGCAGCACAGTGGTTTATTGAGCAGGGAGGGTCAGCAGGCCAATGGTGACTGATTGGCAGAGTTATTAGTTAGATAAGAAGGTTATTAAAAATTTAAATAATATTTTTTCGCCATTAAGATATTCATGAAACACCATAAAGGGACATTGCTCAAGCAACCCTTTATACAAAAAACAAATATATGCACATGGGCTGTGTAGTGGCATAGTGGTTAGCACGGTCGCCTCGAAACAGAGGTACCTGGTTTCCTTTCCCAGTTCAAAAACATGTACATTAGGTTGATTGGTGATTCTAAATTAGGTTGATTGGTGATTCTAAATTGCCCATAGGGCTAATGTTTACCACTGTAATACAAAGGTACTCCGGGTACTCCGGTTTCCTCCACAGTCTAAAAACATATGCATTAGGTTGATTAGCGACGCATAGGAGTGAATGTGAGTGTGTGTGGTTGTGTGCGTGTAGCCCTGTGATGGACTAGCGATCTGTCCAGGGTGTACTCCCGGACTATCGCCCTATGTGCGCTGGGATAGTCTCCAGCAGAGCCCTGTGACCTGTGACCTTGGGAATAAGCAGGTATAGAAGATGAATTAATGAATGAACACACACACACATGCCCACCTGTGTAACAATACTAAAAAAATCTAAAAACACAGCTATCCATGTGTAAGCCCCTGCTAACAAAAGGGAGTACACCTCTAAGAAGAAATGTCCAAATTGGGTCTGAAATGTTAATATTTAGTATATATGGCCACCATTATTTTCCAGCATTAACCCTCTTGGACATGGAGTTCACCAGAGCTTCACAGGCTGTCACTGAAATTCTCCTCCACTCTTCCATGATGACATCACAGAGCTGGTGGATGTTGGAGACCTTGCTCTCCTCCATTTTCCATGTAAGGATGCTCAATAAGGTTTAAGTCTGGAGACATGCTTGGCCAGTCCATCACCTTTGCCCTCAGCTTCTTTTGCAAAGCTGTAGGCAAGACGCACTTGTCTTTTTACTTCTCACCTGGTTTACGCCGCACGCCTTTGACACCGTATGAAACAAACAAGTTTATCTAAGCTTCATCAGACTACAGGACATGGTCCCAGTAATACTTGTCCTTAGCCTTCTCTGCAGCAAACTGTTTGTCGACTTTTTTGTCTCAGGCAACCTCTGAATAAGTCGCTGAACATGTGCACACAACTTCATATAGAGCAACAATTCTTTATTTTAGATCATAATCAGTTCTTTGCCATGAGGTGCTATGTTGAACTTCAATTGACCAGTATGAAAGAGTGAGTGCAATAACACCAAATTTAACACTCCTGCTTTCCATTCACACCTCAGATCTTGTAACACTTATAAGTTTCACGACAAGAAGGACGGGAAATGGCTACTTGATCCCAATTTAGACATTTCCTCTTGAGGGTGTAGTCACTTTTGTTGTCAGCGGTTTAGATGTTAACGGCTGTCTGTTGAGCTTTTTTTAAAAGGACTTATTCTGACATTTTTATGGAATATACAGAATTTGTCAGAAGCCCTTATACAGAGCGACCTACATTTACTCATGAATTGGGGGTTAAGGACCTTGCTGAAGGGCTCACTTATTAGTGCTGGTAATCCAACTCGTTCATTCTGGCATTAGTCCAACACCTTAACCACCAACACAGCCTCATTCCTTTTCCATTTTCCGTTTTGTCCCATCTCTCAATTTTTTTACCTTGTTGACTGCTCAGATCTCTTCTTATATAATTTATTCATTCATCTTCTATACCCGCTTATTCTTCAACCTGGGGCCACAGGGGTCGGTTGGAGCCCATCCTAGCACACACAGGGCACAAGGCAGGGACAGGTCACCATTCAATTGTAGTGCCATTATTCTTGTTACGTTTTCTAGCATTATTACTTCAAGGCATTTATTGGTGGGACATTAGCTCATTAGCTATTAGCTCAGGCTTAAGGTTTATGTTTACTATGCACAATAAACGTCACTCATAATGTAATTTCATGATCCCATACATGTAAGTAAATTTTGTTCTTTTTCTTTGTACCAGGGAGTCTGCAAATCTGGTATCATCTTCATAAGGAGCAAAGGCCACGCGTCTTCAGTCCAGTGCTCAAAAGTCTGGCAGACGGCAAGCTTCACCGTCTCAGACTTCACAGAGAAGGAAAAGATGTCTATGTGCAGGTTAGTAAAGCCACAATTTACTGTAGAGCCAAACTAATAATAATGGTTTACAATGATCCGGTGCACAAAGCCTCTACATTTCATGGAGACATGTTTTGGAGTGGAAGAAAAATGACCTGTATAGTACAGTACAATAAGTCCTGTTTCTGACTCAATTCCACCGAAAGGAACTGGAACCCAGACTGAACCCCAAGAAATTGCCCATGGGAGGTGCTTATTCCCGAACTCTGGGTCACAGGGGTCTGCTGGAGCCTATCCCAGCGAACATAGGGCGAAAGGCAGAAGGTACACCCTGGATAGATCACATTCTGCCTTTAGCCCTATGTGTGCTGGGATAGGCTCCAGCAGACCCCTGTGACCCCGAGTTCGGAAATAAGCAGGTCTAGATAAACAAATGAATGAAAGCTCTATATAGACTTTTGTGAAGCCACTTTGCCAAATTAAATTGCACTGTGTTTTTGTCTTTTTTAATTTTTTTAATTTTTTGTTAGGCTGATCAAGACAATAAAAAGTACACCCTCTCCCAGGACACCAACTTCAACTCGATGAGATCGCTAACCCTGGGAAAAATCACAGGTATAAACAGGAAAAAACCTTTAAAACAACAATGATATATGTAAAAAAACACGTTTTATTTAGGTTTCAACCTTTTCTTTTTTCGGTGTAAGCATAATGAAATAACGAACGCATAAACACATGCTTCTGATTGCATATTTTTTATTCAAAAAGTGCTTCACTTTGGCTCGCTGCTCATCAAAGCAAAGGTACATGCATGGAAAAATTAGCATTTTTGTCATCAAGCAAAAGCTAAATGGACTTTTAAGTGAATTTTGCACCTTTTTTCTAGTTCACATGGAGATTAATCTTTTTTTTTTTTTAGAAAATCAATTTTTGGGATACTAAATATTAATTCATATGACAAAACAAGCTATAACAGTATGCTAAAAATGCAACAAATGATCGAAAGGTTTCAAAATTTCAACGTATGCGTCACTGTATTTTTTGTATTCTTAGTCTTGAGTGTCTTAATAAAAACTAACTGCATGCTGTATATTTTAGTTGTCAATTATAAATTATATATGTCAAGTTATGTCATATAGTAATAACTACTATTTCTTGTTCTTAGCAGAAACTGACTCTCTGGATGAGGAAGTGGCACAAGCGGGAGCCAAAGGTTTTGTCGGCTGCTTTTCATCAGTTCAGTACAATCACGTTGCTCCGTTAAAGGCGGCGCTGCTGAACCGCGGAAGCTCTTTGGTCAGCATACGAGGTCATTTGCTGGAGTCTAATTGCGGAGCGCTGGCAGATTTATCTACATCTAAATCACGCCTAGGTATTTTTTTCTTTTCAGATTCAACATTTATAAAAGCTTGTCGCATGTATTCGCATTACATTTTTTTATGCAGACCACGGCGTAGAAGTGAGGACAGAAAACAAGCATCATGTAGAAAACACTCCGAGAGATTCAGTGGTAATCGGAGGTAAGGTGAAGTTTATTGTGACAATCTGCTTTATTATGCTGTTTGTGAGTCGCTGAAGTGTGAAATTAGCAAATGTAATCTTAGTGCTCTTTGTGCTAGCCTTTCACCTTTGTCGAAGAGTATTGACTTAATTGCTAATGTTTGGTTACCGTTGTGTTTACCAATAAAAAAAGCACTGCAAGAGACTGTTTTTCTATTTCTATTTACCTAGCACTAGTACTAACTATTGCATAGATTAAAAACGCAACTTAACTTTTATAAAATGTCCATATGTACATGAAATGCATGACATTTGAAAACAGTCTTGTCTGGCTGCAGGCGTGGTCACAGCTGTGGTGTTTGTTACATTATGCCTCCTGGCTGTGATGGCACGCTTCCTGTACCAACATCGGCAGCAACAAAGGACCACCAGTGTCAGAGAAAAGGAGCACAGACGTAGTTTGGAAGCTGCCTACAAGGCAGAACTCCACCTAAACCAGTCTATACAGGACAGCATGAAGGAGTACTACATCTGACGAAAGCCTTGCAGCCGTTGGCCCTCTTAAGTATTGTTCCCTCTGCACGCTTGCAGTGCAAACTTTATCTAGCGCTTGGACAAGATCCTTAAATGACTGTAGAGAGCTGAGGATCTGGGTAGGTAGTAGCTATTAGGTGCCCAACCTGTCGGCTCGGAGTAGCGCGTCTGATGGTTGTGCTGTCTGTTGATGGTGTTATCAAGGAGTTCTTTGCAGTACTTGGATAATATTTCCTCCGAGAAAACCCAATAAGGAATCAGTATTATGTCTTTTTAGAGACTGCTTACAGATTGAAAATTGTATTTATTTCATCGTTCATTGCACTATTTTAGGTTTGTTTTCTAAAATGTATTATTTTAATATGTTCATTTGGACTGATATAAAAAAGGTGGGAAAATCAAGAACATTTCCAGCTTGGCAAACGTCTCAGGTCTGCGATATGTCTGAAAGCCGAAATCTGGTCCCAGTTATGGAAAGTCGGAAGGAAAAGGAAAATTTCGCTCAGTGATGCCGGTGTACATTGAATATAAGGTAAATGTACATTGAATATAAGGTAAATGCGTAACATGATGTTGCATATTAAAAGTCAATTTAAAAGTCAAGTTCAATTTTTTGGAAAAGTTACGCAAGTAAAATTTAACAGTTTTTCCAGTAATAAAAAGAGAGAGGAGTAAATAAAAGTTTATTTAGGTTGAAAATTGAACTTTAGGGAATCTGACTTATAAAAAGATACCAGCCTTCTTTAAAGTTTATTCTTTATTTTATTCATTTACTTTTATTTCAGAATGGCTTAAATGCACAAAAGGTTCAAGTCAGTAGTCAGAAAATAAAACAGGTTGTGTCTGTAGAGACTTATTCCATCATTACAAAAATGCAGTTTCATAATATTTATTTATTTACTTATTTATTTATATTAAATAAAAGTGTCCTTGTAATATGTTTTCACCCACTATTTTCTATCTTACTGTTATGGATTATTTTAGACAGCCTGTTTTGTATAATTGTACAGCTATTCTGTAAATAAATATATGTTTAATAAAAAAATGTTTGTTTTTTTTCAGAACTATGTTGGTTTAACGTTCACTGGTGTTAGAGGGTCAATAATTGATCTTCGTAGCAGAAATATTAACTTGCTGCTTCCTTCAATTTTAAATGAATTTATGATGCAATAACAACATGATTACAAGCTAATTATTGTAAAAACACATAATGTGAATATTACATAACACAGTGGTGACAAATAGCAAGCTAATTTCGATTTTCTGACACCATGGTTTACCATGGTTTACATAGATTATTTAAAAAAAGGTTCACTGCAAATATTTAAAAAAAATGTGAAGAAGCTGGAAACCGATGTTCCTTGAAATCTTTTGTCCTGCTTGCTATCCAGCTCTCCAGGCTCTACCCACTGCTGATAACCCATCAATCATAGTCAATCAAATCCACCATGATCCGGTTGAAACAGTCTCAGATGGGGGTGAAGTAAGAAACGACCATGTAAATTGTATTTCCCAGCATCTGCAAAAAAAAGGCCCTAGCTAATAAGCTCTATGATTCCACTGAATCCTAAACTCTTTTGCACTGAACATTTTTAGCGTTACAAAAACCAAAACCTGCTAATTAGCCGATGAGCATTCAGGTGTGTCAGGAGACACAAGCAGATGGTTTTCAATCATCCCGATTAGAGCACTTTGGGCAGAATCTTCTATTTGTTACTAAAAGCACCAGATTAGATGAATCAGTGTAAGAGCTTAAAAAAAATTGGCCAAAATTACTGGAACACCTGACCATCACATGTGTTTTTCATCGATCCTATTTCAGATGTTAGTTTTACTCATTCTATAATTAGCTCCAGACTTCTATAAAAGAATTATACTAGATTGTGTTGTGTGACTTTTTTTTTGTCAACAGCATTAGTGAGACCAGATGTTGGTGTGGTTCTAAGGGGCACTTTAATCCTTCAAGGATTTAACTTGCTTGGAAACCTTACTAGCCTTTACCAGTAAGTTTTAGTACTTTAGTTTACATTTCTGCAATTTGGTAGACACCTGTATTTAGAGTGACTAATTCATTTTAACAGGCGGTTAAAGGGTGCGAGGGCCTTAAATAAGGGCCCAGTAGTGGCAGCTGGTGGTGTTAGGGTGGGGAAAGGTTGGCCTAGTGGTTAAGGTGTTGGACTAATACCAGAAAGACCGGGGTTCGATTCCC
>JAOTQW010000038.1:1557740-1571168 GCA_026260075.1 Sisor rabdophorus | reverse complement strand
ACAGACAGAAGCACACACAGACAGAAGCACACACAGACAGAAGCACACACAGACAGAAGCACACACAGACAGAAGCACACACAGACAGAAGCACACACAGACACACAGACATCTTCCATACCCACTTATTTACAAACTCAGGGTCAGGGGGCTCTGGAAGGTCTATTAAACAGTCTGTATCACAGAGATACTTACATTTTTTTTAACTAAAGTATTCTTTACCCCAACACAAAACTACACTTTCATTTCATGTTACTTTTTAAAAACTTATTGAAAAATTATTATAATATCATCAAAGATTTTTAATAGCTGTTTTATATTGTGCACCTTTTATGTTTGTATTAATTCAGCACAGTTTTCCTAATGTAATTGTTTAAATCCTTTATACGTCTCTCGATCGTGGCAAAAATTCATATTATTATAATTAGGGGGCGGTGTAGGATATAGCGCGGTCGACTTACAACAAGGTGGTCCTGGGTTCGAATTCCGGGCAAGGGGTCTTTCTGGGTACTCAGATTTCCTTCCACAGACCAAAAACATGAACATTAGGTTGCTTGGTTATTCTTTATGGCCCATGGGAGTGAGTGCAAGTGTGTGTGGTTGGTCTGTGTGGCCTGTGATGGAACTGTCCAGTGTGTACCCCTGCCCTTGGCCCTTAGTGTGCTGGGATACAGACACCCTGAGTTATACGCGGGTACAGACGATTAATTAACATTATTATGATTATTAAGATTGCTATCCTAATATCTCCCAAAAAAAATTCCAGTGCTAACCATAGAATTACATGAATTACACTACTACAAACAGATATTTCAAATAATGAAAATTATTTTATTTATATGTAACTTCTTAAGTGCTTGTATTAGTACTTTTTATTATTCATACTTTGCTGCTTTTTTGGTTCCTGACGTTGAAATCTCGCGAGATCTACGCAGCACCACGCAAAAACACTTCTACAAACCCGTACGTGAAGCTCAGATTACGAAGAAAATGTTTTTATACTCGCTTATACTCGTTTGATTCCTGTAGCTTTGTGCAAATATCTGCTTGTAAAAGTTTTGTTATTGTCGTTGTCCGTAGTCTCTAACGATAACTGACTGCCCTTGGATTACACGTCTATAAGGGCCTCTTTTTAAACATCAAATTTTAGTGTTTAAATCTTACCGTTTGTGAAAGTGCCACGGTTTTAAACGCAGCTGCGGCTGACGGCACAAGCAACCGGGAAATCCGTGAAGCCATCGCACAAACTTAAAGCTTACCGATACAAAAAAAAAATCCAGGCGTCCCTTCGACACCGAAGGCGACTGACTTACCGGAGCAGCTTTGGCGTCGCGCAAATATTGCGTCATCAGTCCTGGCTTTCACAATAAAAGCTCCTTGCATCTTTTATTTTATTATTTTTTATTATTACCGTCGTGCAGAGAGTAGATTTTGATTAATTTATATCGATTTTAGTTTTAAAGGATAAAATATTTATGATCTTAAATAAATTACAATTTAAATTTGATAAATCATAGTTATATTACAATGTATAATCCTTGAAGACGATATTCATTATAACCCCATGCTTATTGACATTTTTAAGACACCAGTTCATTTGCTTTTATTCTTATCCCTTTGTGCCATCACTCTGGTAAAAATAAAATCCCAGACTCATTAGATAAAAGTGTCTGATTGTGAGTTTAATTACCAGCGCAAAAAAATGACACTACTGGGCCCCTGAGCAAGGCCGTTAATTTCCAATTGCACAGTTGTATAAATTGATAAATGCAAGTCGCTCCTTATAAGGACTAAAATTTGCCAAAAAGGTAAATGTATATAAGATAATTTCCATAACATTTTTAGAAAACTGATTTAATTCGTTTATATAAAGTCGTCAAAAGGAAAAGTACAAAGATAAAACAGAAATAAAGGATATGTAAATGATACATATACAGGTTGGTACAGTGAATATACATTGTATAATATATTCATACAGGGTAAAAACAGCAATTTTTTGATAAAATCATCTGTGTGTGTTAAAGACTACTTAGTTCAATAAGATATGACAGCTGATAGTAATGATACATGGTATTTAAAAGCCTGGCACATACTGAGAGTAGATAATTATGTGGTATGTCATACAAAAGGGATGTAAAAGGACACATCAAAGTCTTCAAGTTGGTCTGAATTTATCTCTAAACCAGACAATGCTTAATTTTACTTCCACGCTGTAGTTCATTAACAATTTTGCTGTTCTTCAGCAAGAGGAAAAACTAAGCAGGTTCATTGTAGCGTTTTGTTTGGCGTCTTCTAACGACGAGAGGACGGAAATAGTGCAGTCTTCAGATATAAGAGCGTTGACCTTTAAGAGGATTGCATGGTTACATTTAAAAAGAAAACACAATCTACTTGTTTAGATGTGTAATATCTAAGGAAACATCACAAAACAAAGATATATTTTTTTTAATTACTTTTCTAATCTTGCTGTGCCTTCTAACTAAAAACATATCAAACCGGCTAGCTTGGTGCAACAGAAGGGCCATGCTGGAATAGCAAATGCAGTAAATCCTGTTTCAATGTGAGTGAATGGCTACGGTTGAATAACAGAGGAACAGGAATCATACAAGTTAAGCACTGAATTGATATTTTGGTAGACAGTAATTTAAATGCACAAGGTTCTAAATCATATGCATAATATGCTGTATGAATTGAACTGAATCATATGAGTTGAGAACTGACATCAGAACTGAACTTGAGTCGGCTGTAATTAGAATTAATTTGGCACTGAATTAAATGCAGGAAAATGCTCAAGGTACTAAATCATATGCAGAAAACAACAAATAGAACAAAAGGCGTTGCCACCAATTTGAATTTGAATGAATTTGACACCTAATTAAATGCACAGGTTACTGTGCTGTCAGCACTGAATAGAATGCAGTAGGTACTGTAGTACATGCATTACTAATGCATTAGATTCAGTAGCTAATTAATTTGATTTAGTACCTAACTAATCAAATCAGTAAATAAATGCACACAGTATTGAATCAAATGGATTTCGCAGTGGCTCAAAGGTACACACAGCCCTATTTCAAATAGTTACACTGTCTGTTGCTGTAAACACTATTATTTTACTATTTCACTATTATTTGAACATCTAAATGATCAGAAATTCTTACATGTAAGCTCCTTTTTTACCATGATGAAGTACAGCATCTGCTGATATTTTATGATCGTATAAGTTGTTATATGTTCATGACACATTGGTTTGCCTTTTTCATCTATATGTGGCTATTGCAGCCAAGATATCTCTGAAATACACTGTGGCTATCAAGAGAAGCGGTGATGCCAGGTGCTGTCTGGCAAGATGGCGTACTGATACAGGTGTCTTCTTGCAGCAGTGAAGATGTGCCCACTAGTGGTTCGCTAGATGTCCACTGCAAGTAGCAGGATGCTTGTGGTGAACTCTGGTTGATCTGTAATGTACTCATGCCACACGAAGAAATTCTTACAGCATGCGGTTCTGGAGGCTGGTGATCCACAAAGGTGTCAAGCGGAGAGCGGTTTTCGAACATGCAGCTGTTGAGCTGGTGAGCTGCTAGTCCATTTTCTGCTGACTGGAACATGCTATTTACAAAGTTAACATGTTTGTCATTGTAGCCTTGAGAGCCCTTTGGCAGAAGATTAGACGAGATCTCAGAAGCCAGATAACACCCCTCGGATGCAAGTCTGACCAGGCTGTAACAGGGCTGCTCGGATGATGCTTGGATCTCACCTCGCTGGGGAAATTTTGCCTCGGCATGACTTGGGATGTTCATGGTAGATGAGACACAGGTTTTTGTAGTAGAAAACAGTGATGAATTCTGGCTCCCTGTGTTGGTATGGTCCCAAAGATTCATCTGGGGATCTTTAGTGTTGCTGGCAGAATGGGAGGCAAAGTAAGATTCTGTACTTTCATGCTTGGATGTACAGCCATTCTCAATAAGTTTCTCTGGCCCCCATCCATTGCTAGGTGCAACACTGTACATGCTTTCAGTCACTTTTAACCCCAGTTCATTTTGGGTGACTTTGCTAGCACATGCAGACAGGCTAGCCTGCTCCAAAACAGAGAAGTTATTCGCAGAATTTTGGGTAGATATATTCGTATACCATAAAACATTGTTACCCATGGTAGCATCTGTACTAGCCGTTTTGTCCAGATGCCCAGTCTCCTTGTTTAAGGCATCCTCTACATAAGAGAATATGTCATTGGTGAGTATTTTATCCAGACTGAGAAATCTGTCATTACTATTATTGTCTTTGGTCATTTTAAAAATGGCAGTTTCCCATTCATTCAGCTCGGCCGTGTCCACTTCTATTTGCTGAAGCGCCGTGCACAGATCCCTGCCCTGGGCCATCTGTTCCAGGGCTTCAATCATGGACTCGACAGTGTCCTCGTCACTCATGGATTTAACTTGTTTGGTGCAGTTGGGTACATTGGAGAGAGCCCAGCTATCCGCGAAAGCATCGTCCGGGGAAAATTGAGGCTCTATTTTTTGCTGATAGATCAACTTGTCCTGCATTTGCATGGAAAGAAGGAGTGAGTTTGGAACCGAGGGCTTCTGGTTCATAGCATGGGTACTACTCATGTCAAGCATCTGCGAGGTATCATAGAGCACTGCTTCTCCTGTAGTAAAGGTAAAGGGTATCTGCAGTCTTCTTTGGCGCAGGTGCTCTTCTCCTTCTGCATTGCTAAAAAAAAAAAAAAAAAAGAATGAACGTTTATAAGTCTTTTTTAAATTCATGCTGTGGGCAAAATGGTTCAAAACTAACAGAACAAGCAAAACAAACTGCAAACCACTATGCCTCACAGCACGAAGGCCCCAGGAGCTGGCATGTTCTCTCCATGCTTGCGTGGATTTACTTCAGTTACCTCCCACAGTCTAAAAACATTCCCATCAGGTTGATTAGTAATTTTTAAATTGGTCATAGGAGTAAATGTAAGTGTCTGTGGTTGTTTGTCCGTGGCCCTGTGATGAATTGGCAACCTCTCCAGCATGTACTCTTGCCTCCCGCCCTATGTGCACTAAGATGGGCTCCAGCAGACCCCTGTGACCCCGAGTTCATGAATAGAAGATGAATAAACAAATGAAAGTTTACACTGTGTGGGCTGTTTCTGTGTATGAATTCATACTTACACTAGGGCGCGCTGCCGAGCAATTATGAAGTCAGGACGCCCTGCTTTGTAGACAAGCCTGGCATTTGCCTGCACCCAAATCCAACCTCCGTTTTTAGTTAAAAGTCTGAAAACGGTCATTCCACTCTCCCCAGTCTTTATCACTAGCATGGCACAAAGATTTTTTTAATTAACAACATAACCGATATCTCCAGTTACAGTGTAACAACAGGAAGTAGTTGCTTAAAGCTCAGTGGTTAAGATGTTGGTCAAAAGATTATTCATCTAATACTAAGAATTCACTATTGGGCCCATTAGCAAGGTTCTTAACCTTTGATTGCTCAGAATAAATAAATGAGAATAGTATGTTGCTTTTGAAATGGGCGTCCACCAAATGCAAGAAATGTAAACGTGATTTTTTCAATACGTCACGCACTTCGGATGTGATTGTCGGCACAGTGCATCATATCCGCTGCGTGAATAAACTGATATCCAGACCCTTTGGAGCACAGCTCAATTTCTGTATAACCCAACACAAATTTGCCCCTAAAAAAGAGAGAGAGAAATATGGATACTCAGTATAGTAGTACAAAAAAAGCAAGTTTAATGAATTTTTTTTTACCTGGAGTCAATACCCAAGGGCGTAAAGTCCAGCTTGTGCTTGGTCTGAAATATTAGTGTCTTCGTACGGATCTCCAGGATAGCTGACGGCTGAACAGGAGTGGCAATAGCGAACAGAGCCAGCTGAGGCTGGACCAACGACCCATCCTCAGTCTTCCTGTTTTGCCCAAGTAAAAACTTCAATCTTCCTTGAAATTTCAGTTTCTACAAAAAAAAAAATATATAACTATAACCTGTATTTAGTTATAACAAGTATCTGGCTGATAAAATAAAATTGTACCAGAAACCCAGACGAGTTGTCCAAGAGACATCGGAAACGACACACGAAGCTTCTTTCTAGAAAAGACGAGTTTTCAGGTGGGATCTGCTGCGGGGCATAACTCTCAACGTTCCTTATGATTTTACTGCTGTTTTGGCCAACTGGGAAGAGATTAAAAGACTTGGAATGAGCCAGCATTAGCATGAAAGTGATAAATTATTATATCTGATGTAATGTACCTAATAAAATAAATCATAGCTAGCCAAGTACATACAGTATGTCACAGAAGTGAGTACACCCCTTATTATTTATTCATCTTCTGGCCCGCTTAGTCCCTTACGGAAGGGGGGTGGGGGTGAGGGGGGCTGTCTGCTGGAGCCTATCCCAGTGCACATATGGCAAGAGGCAGCGGTACACCCAGGACAGGTCACCAGTCCATTGCAGGGCCACACATAGATGAACAACCACACACACTCCTATGGGCAATTTTGAGTCAACAATCAACAATGTTTTTGGACTGTGGGAGAAAACTGAGGAACCTGGAATAACCCATACAAGCCAGTCTCATAACTTTTTGGAACATCCGGAGCGTCTTTCCTCTAGTTAAAATGTAGCTATTATACTATGTACTAAATGTAATTGTAAACAGTTAGATAAAGACAGACTAACCTTCAGCTTCCCCATCTGATAGATTTGCGTTAAGGGCGAAGTGAAGCTGCCTCTGGAACATGGCTCGGTCATCTACGTGAATAAACTCAAACACACTTTGGTGGACCATGTCAGACTGCAGAAAAAATATAACAGATTAACAATAATTTCAATCGGAGAAGTAAGTAAAAAATGCATATCCACAAATGTTTTTTTCCCTTTAACTGACCTGAGAAAGCTCTGTTATAAATAAAGGTCACGATGCTGTTATCCTTAATGTATAACAAAGAATTACTTGTTTTTTTTATGTATAACTAGAAAATGTTAACTTTAAATGACAATTACTTTTACAGATTTTTTTTGCAATATTAAAGCCGTTTTATTATTCAATATTAATTCTGTAATATTGGATCCACTGATTTGAGCAAACTCAAACTCAACACTAATTTGAGTTTGAGTTTGCTTAAATCAGAGCCTGAGCTTGTACCCTCTAGGTACCATTACATATATGGTTATACACAGTACGACATGTAGTGAAATGCTTTTACAACTAAACCGACTTAAACTATTAATAGAATATAAAAAATAGAATAAAATATGGTAAGATACATAAAAAGAGCTAACAAAGTATGCTGTAGTGCAATATAGGATAGTGTTGTACAGTCCGTGACGAGTGTGAGTTTTCATGTGTGCGTGATAGTTCAGGTGTTATTGGTTTTATTGGAGGGCCCAAATGGCCTGTGGAAAGAAGCACTTTTCTGATTGCAAAAGAGAAAAAGAGTCTGTTGTTTGGATGACTTTGTTCTCTCACTATTTTTCTGCATTTGGTCCAGCACCGCTTGCTGTAGATAGACTTCAGGTCAGGTAGTAAACTGCGGATAGTACACTCAGCTGATAGTATCACCCGCTGTAGAGCTCATCTGTCTTGTTTGGTACTGCTACCAAACCAGGTTGTTATGTTTTCCATCAGGATGCCTTCGATGGTGCAGGTGTAAAAAGTCCTTTAAATGTCTAAGGTGGAACAAACGCTGGCGGGCCTTTTTTACCATAGTCTTGATGTGACAGGACCATGATAGGTCCTGTGTGATGTTTAACCACAGGGAGCAAAAACTGTACCATCTCTTTACTGGGGTTCTGTTGCTCATGAGTGGCTAATGAGTCTTTTCCTGCTTTGTGCTGATGTCTACTACAAACTGTTTCAAAAGGAGATAATTGGCCTGGCACCAGGTTTCTAGTCTCATCATTGCTATTAAACAGACCAACAACAACAGTGTCCTCAGCAAACTTAAAGATGGTGGTGGAGTACAGCAGGGGGCTCATAATAGGAGATAGTGTCCGGCCTGTCAAAATGTTGGAGATCCATTGACATAGGTTTAAGCTCCAGAACCTCCAATTTTATTAGTGAGGATGGAGGTAATTATTGTGTTGAAGGCTAAGCTGAAGTCAACAAAAAGCATTTTAACGTAATTCCCTTTTATAGATTTGTCTTAATTTTGTTGTAAAATAAGCTTATCCATTTGTCGTAATGTAATACAACAAATGTTTATATCTTGGCATGAGATATGGTTGCATGGTCTGATTTTGCAAACGGTAAGCATGGTTAAGCTTTGTAACTGTCTGTAAATGAGTGATGTGTAGCTAAAATCTAGGGTCCTTTTACCCATGGTGGGTCAGTTTATGTGTTGTACTTGTTTAATAAAAGCAGACCGGTGCATCTTCTCTCAGAGTGGAGACGCTGCTCCTCCACTTTGAAAGATGGCAGCTGAGGAGGCCTAAGGCAAGACCTAAGACTCGCTGGGGAGACTATGTCTCTCGGCTGTCCTAGGAATGCCTCTTTATTACCCCAAAAGACATGGAGAAAGTGTCTGGGAAAAGCAACCCGCAACCCAGTTTCTGAATAAGTGGTTAGAAGAAATGAATGATGTAGAAATACATTCTTGTATGTTTTGTTTGCATAGTGAATCACATGACTGTATTGACAGTGTTAAATCAGTGCATTAGTGTTTTTATAATTGTGTTAAAAAAGGTTTAAAACAATTAACAAATAACGGTTCTGCATATCGATTATTGCTCACATAAACATGCGGATAATCAACATCGTTATCAAGGTTTTTTCTAAATACAATATTGCTCAATCTCTAGTCCAAAGTACTTTTATTTTGACCAAACAAACAAACAACTTAATGCACATCCTCACTGAATAAACAGGTCCAGGTCAGGTGATGTACAAAAAGTATAAGGAGTGTCAGGAAAATAGGTGATTTTGTATTGGGCCTTTTACTTTCTGTGAAATACAATTTTAGATACAATTTAGTAATTTAACATCCAAGCCAGTTATCTGACCTGATGGAAGCCAAGGTAGTCGTGAATGGTTGAAGACGCGTAGAAGATGAAACCTTCTGCAGTGACCACCAGGACAAATCCATTGAGAGCCTAGAGAAAATATATGCAAACATACACAAGAAACTATAGTATAAAATTTCATATGCAGTTAATTTGACTCTAAAACACAATTAGACTTTTAACAGTGTTATATAAATTTATCAGACAACGAACTACAATGATCGTTAAAAAAACAGACTCGGGCTTGACAAAGTTGCACTAGTTTCTACACGGAAATGTTGAGATTTGGCATCACTGCAAGTACAGCAGATGGTATGAGTGAAGCCAAGTAAAGAAGAAAGCAAACACCTCGCTTTGTTTTCTGTTGTGAAACGTAAACATTCATTCATAAATAAAAACTTCTTGTCATAACTGACATTTTTGACTGATTTTTTTCACCATAATTATTCTGATGTCACCTTTTACACCTCAAAAAACAAACAAAACCACTACCCTGTTTTTAGGAAACAGCCACAATTGTTAACGAATAAAATATCAATCCTGAAAATAAAAACCCACTTGAAGGAGAAGTTCACCCTCAGAGAAACCCACGTCATTCATTTTGCTGGCGTCTAAACCGTTTCCTGGGTAAAACTCCACATCGTTTTTCTTCATGGTTGCTGTAATGAAGAAGAAAGAACGATAACAATTTGGCCTACATCACTGTGAAATCGGGGACATGGTATACATGGTATACAAAAGGGTTGCACATTAGAGTACACTATGGTTATTCCCTAAATCCAAAAAGGAAAGCCACTTTTATGTTGTATTTAGCTAATTTATACAAACTAGTACTAAAACATTTGCACAAACACACAAACTGTTCTTAATGCAGGACTTTACATTTATAGTTAAAGTATTTGGCAGACTACCTAATCCAGAGTGACTAACATTATTATCGGTTATACAACGGAACAATTACAAGTTAAGGGCCTTCTTTGGAGGCCCGGCAGTGGTGGCTTAGTGCTGCTGGGAATCGAATCTTGAGTTGTCAGTCTAAAACCTTAACTATTGCGCAACCACTTCCCATGGTGAACAGCCGATAAGGATGAAACCATTCTGCTAGCTAAAATACTATAAATGCTCATTTATGCTCTTTAAGTTAACTGTTAAAGAATTTACTGCATTAATTGTGGCATGAATCATTAAATCTAAGTTTATTATCAACAATTATCAGAATTTTATTTATTATTGTTAAATGCTATACCAGCACAGACACAGGCTATATTCATGCTGACTTCTCACTACTGATTCACCCTTGTTAACCTAATATACATGTATATGGGCAGCAGTAGAAAACCAGCACAGATTGAACATGCAAACTTTACACAGAAAAAAACATTTGCCTGAACCTGGGACCTTCTTGCTGAGAAGCGACAGTGCTAACCACTAATCCACCGCGCCGCCATAAGTAATCAGGATGAGCCTTCAAATATTTATATCATTATCATCCATCCATCAGATTGAGAGAAGAATTCTGTAATACTAACCTTGTGCACAAGAAGGTAAACAACAAAAAATACATGCTTACATTGCGATGGCTCAATCACATGGGGCCAAAAATTTTAATTTGCAGACAACCAAAGCGTGAGAGTTCAGGAGGTTGAAACAAGCCAATCATAGCTCACAATCCAATCACATAGTTTTAAAAAGTTTATAGAACTACACACTCACTTGCCCAGCGCCGCATACACATATGTAAGAAATATGATTGTGACTAAATATGAAATAGCACAAATAGATCATATTAGTTATTAATTTGTGATGCAAATTATTTATAACAATTTACAAGCCACCACTGATGCAAACATTGCAAATAAAGATGTTTTTAACTAAAAATACTCTGGGCTACTTTGTGTTGGCCTGCAAGGGAGTGAAAAAAAACATAAATGTAACTCAAATCAGATCATGAAACCAAATTTTTTTTTTAATTATGGCTTTATAATAGCTTTGAGGAAGCAGAGAGTTATGGGTAGCAGCCAAAATGTTGCGTGACTAGAGTGACCGGCTAGAGCAGGGAGAGGCCACATCCTGGCTTTTTCCTGCAGCAGCTGTTTAGATAAGAAAGCATTCCTGTCAGCTGTGCTTACAGAGGCTTAAGGAACCCTACTGGCGGGGCAACAGTGTGTTGATTGCGGTCAACTTGGGGTCACCTGCCATTAAAACCTAAATTTACACTCCTAGGTACAGAGAACGCCTCGCTAGAGCCGATGGCTGGAACGAAAGCTTTACTAAATCTAGGTGAAATGCTCTATGGGGTAGACTTGCTCAGTTAAATGCTCAATGAACTGTTTATTCTTAATGATGTTGACAAGCCTCTTAGAGAAAGAGATGGGGGGACCTTGACACTGAGAAGAACACTGAGACACCAAGACATATATATATATATATATGTATGTATGTATGTATAATAAAGTATGTTATACATAATTATGTATGTAAAATAAAGAAACAAAAAACAAAGAAACAAAGAAAATCAACTGGAGAAATTTGCCAATAATTTAATAGTTTTACAATAATTCAACACCTATTATAATGATTGCCTAATAGCTTTATCCACAATAGTAAACAATTTTACTGGCTGTTTTTGCATTGCATTTACTTTCTATAAATCCTATTATCCAACTATAAACAATCTATTCTTCAGGTCTACGCTTTATTCCATTCTATTTATGCAAGCAAACAGGAACAAACCAAGCCACATTCCACTGGTTTTTTATCAGAGTTAAAGCAAGTTAAACTTGCTGTTTTAATATTTCTAAATCTTTTCTCTTGCAAATACCCGTTAAAAACATAAGCACCAGCCTATTTGTTTGGTGGTCTATTCGCAAGTATGGTTTAGCCAAACAAGCTTTAAGCCTTTATTTATCTGCACCCGGCTTCGATCCAAACAAGCCCTGATGTGTGCTCCCTTATCTGGGTTTGGTAGAAGCCCACTTTCCCAAGGAGGATATTGTGCGTCTGGTCGTTTAAAATTTTTTCAAGATGCTAATCAAAGCCTAAAAAAAAGGAGCCGGTGTGCTGGCGTCATCGCGATTTTAGACAAAGATGGACTGGCTCAATCTATGTCTAAATTTAGACGCCAGGATCTGATAAGGTGGCAGTTTGCATGGGGGTAGAAGGTTGTTTTGATAGGTGCACATTCGCTTAAAATGAAAGGGTTTCTCGGAACCTTTTTTGATTGCTATGTCTGGGAGAATTTTTTTCCAATAAAGGTAAAAAAAAAATATTGTTAAACCACCAAGTTAGGATTATCGAAAGACATAATAAGTAAGATATATGTTAGGAAGTCAAAATAATTCTTTCAAATGGTTGTTGTTGCTGGGTCAGTTTCCAGAGCTTTTTTTCTCTAAACCAAAGATTTAGCTCTAAACTAAACATCTGTTTCTAGTCAAATCTCGAGGCATAAACTCTCTTATTGTTATTGAGAGGTGCATTTTCTGCTACACAGATCCACTTTGCGTGCCAAGCATTTCCTCAACCGCTCTAAAAGGAAAATATTTGTTTTGGAATGTCATTGTGTCATTGTGATAGCAAACCAAAAGTTGTACGACGACGACGTTGAGCGGTGTCCAAGTGAGATTCTGGATAGATGTCAGCTAAACCTGTTTTCTTTGTAAACATTTTCAAACAAATAATCCTGCATATTTAAACATAGTCAGGGGACTAGCATGATGAAGACAATGCACAGATTCACAATAAAGAGCATTCAGCTGTGCAAAGTGATCATAAGGACTAAGGGCCCATAACAGACACTGCCATCTGATACCAGACAGTTTACAAAATGTCAGCCATTTTAAATGTTGGTTTTTTTTATTATCCAGCATATCTACCAAACACTGTTTAGACATCGCTTGGGGCTCATTTTTGGTTAAGATCTACTTAATATACAATGACACAACGTGTTAGTGATGATACAGAAAAAGTTAACTGTGTGGCTTTCCTAACGTTTTCTCAGGATGAGTTTGGACCTGCAGGCAGTTCAGTGTATATTTATATTCAAAGTTTTACAGCATGTGTTCAGTTGAAATCAAAGGCAAATCAAAGGTGGGTTTACTTTGGTTATTCTGATTTCCTCCCACAGTCCAAAAACATGTACATTTGGTTGATTGTAGACTCAAAATTGGCCATAGAAGTAAGTGTAAGTGTGTGTGGTTGTTCATCCATGTGTGGCTCTGGTGACCTGTCCAGGGTGTACCCCTGCCTCTGGCCCCATGTGTGCCTGGATAGGCTCCAACAGACCCTTGTGACCCCACGTTAGGAAAAAAGCAGGTAAATAGAAGATAAATTAATTAATAAATGAAACAATTTGAAAAATGGTGTCTGTCCAATGTCTTCTTCTCCTTTCGGCTGCTCCCATTTAGGGGTCGCCACAGCGAATCAC
>JAOTQW010000038.1:1531272-1547245 GCA_026260075.1 Sisor rabdophorus | reverse complement strand
AAGTGATTCGCTGTGGCGACCCCTAAATGGGAGCAGCCGAAAGGAGAAGAAGATTGTGGAAACTGTGATGCCATTCAAAACAAGTGGGCAGTGCGAGTTAATTATCATTGAATATGCGTTCCAGTCGCTGCAAAAATCCACCTTTACCTGGACATCCGTTTAGGTGCAGCATTTGATGCACCTTGATGCTGACATGCATAATATCCGTTTAACCTATATTCATAGGTTATACAGTCTATATACAGTCACCATAAGTTGTGATGTTTAAGTCACTAGTCCAAAAATAAAAATTTCACCTACCACCAACAAACCTGTGATTCACTTTAACTTTTTCAGAATCATGATGCATCAATGAATCAAATTTAAATTTGGCATATAAATAATACAGTTTCTCTAATATACCATAAGCTACTTTGTTTTTTTTGCAAGTGTGTGGTTGTGTTAATTTTAGCATACCTGAATATTAAGCACTTGGTTTTCCACATTGTGCACAAAGAATGTAAAGTACTGCTCAAAAGACGGATCCCTAGAAGCATTCACAACCTTAAAAAAATGAGTAAAAAGACACACTTATGTTATAATTAACCAAATTAAGCAGAAAAAAATAGTATTTAGAGAGCTTCTTCCTGTAAATATGATTAATTTATTATTTCAGCAGAGGGCGCTAAAACATTCTGTTGGTCAGTAAAACTGAAGCAAATAGAATGCAAATAGTACCTTGCTTTTCTGGATTTGCTGATCTATAGAAAACTTCACATAGGAGTTTGGGTTGTTTTGCCTTCTAAGCTGCAATGCAAAAAAAACCCAAAACAAACTTGCTTTTAACTTTAACCAAAACAGAAAATAAATTTATGTTGGTTTAAGTAAGTGTCAAATAAAGAATAATAAGTTTTAATGTGCTGCTGTTGGGAAATGGTGTCTGGTTTGTTTGATGCATACAGTACAGAAATCACCATTGTGTAAGCAAAACCAAGCTGCATCTATATCTAGAACCATAGAGTTTGTTTCCAGAAAGGAACCAGTTGAGCAGGAATGTGGAGCAATTTACCAACCAAAACCAGCTTATAGGGAACAAGAGAAATAAAAACCCTGCCATATTTTTTCTTCGTTTGTGGCTTTGGAATGCTGGTTTAGCTTCATCAATATAAAAAAAGCGCAGTTTACGTATAATATCTGCAAAAAAATCTTTTAAAAAATCAATACATTTGCATTGTATTAGTAACAGTGGGCAAAATTATAGATAATTAAATATGAAATAGCACAAATTAACATGGTAGAAAAGATTGCTGAAATTTAGGGACATTTTTGTTTCATGTCTACTAATTTGTTTAACAGGTCACATGTTCTTAACTCATCGCATACTGGCTGTCAACACTTCTTCCAAATGTCTTAAAGCCTCCAGGCAACATGACACAATAGAATCCACTTAGAAAAGTAGAAAGATAAGTGCAGAGGAACTGGCTAGATAGCTTCATTAAAAGGGGAAAAAACGATAAAAAAAGGGTCAAAAACAAGCAGGCTCTTTAAAATATTACAAGGTGTGGTTGCCGTTGTTACATGCGCAAGAATTTCAGGCACAACCTTTTAGTTGAAAGTGAACCGTGAACTTAAGTGTTGATGCATCAATACAAGAAGGCTTGTGTAAAAGAACAGCAGCAGCTGTTTAATTTCTGACTGACTAAACGATAATGTGCTTTCATACAAGAATGACAGGGAAATAAAAAGGTGCAGCTGTGTTCGTGAACAAGGACAACTTACCCTTGTTTCTTTGGGCTGCTTGCTGTGTTTTTCAGGCTGGATAAATTCATTCTGGCCTCTCTGAACATATAGTTAAATATCAGAAAGAGCAAACACTCAGAAAATCATACAAAGAAATAAGAAATTTTGTAATCTATATGTGGAGATGTTGCAATTTTTGTGTATGGTACTGTATGTTTTTAAATCATACAGAATCATACACAGTCTGAGATGAAGCAAACTGCTTTTTAAAAAGGTCTATGCTTTGAGTGGGTGTAAACAACAAGATTACAAACAACAGTAACAAATGGGTACAGTCTGATTCTGCTTATAAATAAGGAAACCATAAAAAAACTTGACTAAAGATAAAGTTTTTTTATTAACTTTTCGTAACACAGTTCGCCGATAAATGCTGCCATCTTTTGGTCATTTTGATAATTTTTCTCAAGACACAGCACCCTATTGTGAAGAATGATGAATCAACAACAGAACCAGTGGAAAAAGTAAAACATTTTCCTTAATTGTTTTCTTATTAGAAATATTTGTATGCTCTTCAGTAGTTACTTGTTTTACTTTTAATATATATTTTTTTACTTTCTAATCTTATTTTTACTAAAACTTTTTTGATATTCAGTTGTGGCGTTGCTGCAAGGGGTTAAAATGATATTTTGGACAGTGTAATGAATAAAAATGTTTGTTAGGTACTGTTGTCATCATCATATCCAAATATTTAACAGAAGGAAAACAATAAATAAACACAAATATCAGTTCTGTGTATCGGTTATCACAAATATTTGCAAATAAATCAGTATTGGTTTTAAGATAGATTGATTTGTAGAATTCTGTTTTGTATTTACAATAAAATGCTTAAAATGTTACTTACTGGAAGGTTGGTGGCATTGTCCAGATATATGGCGAGCATGGCACAGGCACACCCACCTGATGGCTAACGTAAATATGAAGAAAAGGTCTCCAAGAGTAAAGAGTCAAGTGGTTCATATAGTTCATTGTGTACTTATGTCAAAAAGTAAGGGCTAAAAAAATCTATATGTCATGGTCAATTAAAAATTCTGCAGGATTTTATCTGCAACTTTCTATGCAGGAAAAAAAAGGTTTTTAGGACATATTTTCCTTGTATGTATTTTTAAGAAATACTAATTAAATCCTGATCCGTTTCTTTAAAGAGTTAGTTAAAATTCACAATCAAACAGGGATTTTTTTTATTATAAGAAATAACATGGATTTCATAAATCATCCAAAAAAGTTAAATTTTAGATTGAATCTCATGGAATCCGTAGAATCAAATTGTATGTGTAAATCATTTTTTTAAAAATATCTACAGTAAGTATAATAATCTGAGTGCTGTGCCAGGTCACCTCTTTCAGTAGCTCCGGATCAGTCTGCAGAGATAGCCACTGCATTTTCATATGTACTTTTCCTTTTTCAGCCTCTTCCAGGGGAAACCACTAAAAATATTAGCACCAATCACTGATAATTAATTCACAAGACGTAATGACTGAATGACTTGTGATTAATTTTTAAAATCTACCTTTTGACACCGGTTAAATGTTTTAGATTTTCAGAACATTGAAAATTCCAAATTCATGTAAACAAGAACTGTTGCCATGGCTAGAATATTCCAGATTTTATTTCACAGACAGATATAGACAACTGTTTATAACAATAAAATATTCCAGAATTTATTCTAAAAATGTTCACATCAGCACAATAATTCACATTCCATTACAAACATGCTTTAACTGTTTATATTCAAAAATAAAATGAGTTAACCAAATGCAGAGAAAATATTATAGATTAGATTCCAAAACTGATGTATTCTTTGTTCTAACACATTAGGATTCTATTTTCAAAATAAACACAAACTATATCCACCTTACACATTATTTAACAATAATAAAATATTTCAGAATCTATTCTATTCTTTACATTTGTAGGTTATTCCAGATTCCATTACAAATAATAATAAAAAAATAATCTAACTGACAAGATTTTATTCAGTCATTATTATTTATTAGTTTTACTAGAATATTTAAGAAGCTTTTAAAAAATAGTTTTTCATCAAAACAATATTTTAGCTTTTATTCTGAAATATTTAGCTGTTTAGACTAGTAAAGCATTTCAGATTTAATTCTCAAATTATTTTTATGAGTCACCTCAGCAAAATATATTTTTCATTTTATGTGATGGCACCTACCTTATTGATCTCTCTTGCCTTTTTCACCTCACCAAAATCCAGTTTAAACCTGTGTTAAATGCACATGTGCGGCAAACACAACCTTAAATTAACCCTATACCTTTTACCTAAAATTATATATGCACATCACAGATTGACTTCAGAAAAGGAAATAGGCACCTGCCCATGAAGTCATCCTTGTCTGTGTCCTCATCATAAAGCTCCACTTCAAGCTCTTGGCCAGGAGCCTCATGAATCACAAACTGTACTCCAAAAAATTAATTATTAAACAAAGAAATTA
This sequence comes from Sisor rabdophorus, assembly GCA_026260075.1. Taxonomy (NCBI): domain Eukaryota; kingdom Metazoa; phylum Chordata; class Actinopteri; order Siluriformes; family Sisoridae; genus Sisor; species Sisor rabdophorus. Next base: position 1,543,013 of record JAOTQW010000038.1, on the reverse strand, counting down.
TCAGAGACTAGCATAAAAAACTCTCATCATAAATTTCCTAAGCGCTACCTCGTACACCTCGTTCCATTTGGGGTTCAAAGTCTCTTTTTGGGTCTTAGTTTTCATACGCTGATTGCCAACCATAAGAACTACATACGGATCAGATTTTCCTTTTACTAGTCCCATCATTGCTGTGTCCATAGCCTTCAAATCCTGAGCTTCTAGCACATGAACACGCACGACACCCTAATGGAAAAAAAACAAAAATTTTTTAAACAATATTTGCTCATATTAGAGGAATGTAATGCTGTTAATGTCACTTATGATTATCTTTTAGATCCAGATTGAATTCAAAAATTTTACTGTGGGCAACATTTGACATGTTCCAAAAATTCACACAAGATTGTTCCATAAAAGCTCAAACTGTATACATAATACCACTGTTCATATCAGTAGAATATTTAACTTCTTCTAAAGAATCTTACTGTTTACATGGCATAGCAAATTAAATTTCACTGTAGAATAGAGATTAGAATAGATTCTAATCCAACAGCATGTCAAATAACTTTATTGAAATGAAACCAACTGAAAAATTTAGTGTTAATCAGTTGCATAGTAATTGGACTTACTCGAGGCAGAGGAAATCTCATTTCATCCACCTTGACTTGATCTATTAATGGGAAACATAGACGGTTCGGAAGGACCATGAGGGAAGAAATGATATCCATGATGGCTGATGCTGAAAATTGTCTGGAGAGGAACATGTACATGTTTTTATGTGACAATAAACAAGACTATCACTGTTAGGGTTGTGGTGGAGCTGGAACATGCTGGTTTGGACAATATGGATAGGCATTTACCAGATCCTAGGACTGACCTATAGAGCTGCTTAAAGGGGGATATTCCTGCTGCACCAGCATGTTACTTATGACTGATTAAAAAAAAAAAAAAAGCTAAATAAATCAGTACGTACTTTAGAGCTGGACTATCCAGAAGATTAGTCATACCCGTCCAATTCAAGTTCATGTTCTGGAAAATAAAAAAAAGAATCCTGTTAATAATGCCTGTTGTAAAAAAATTATAATTCCTAATAAAATAAATTGTTACCCACAGGTCGACGAATGAAAAACATTGTGACCCCACCCACGAGTGGGGATTGTCCAATTAATGGGCTAAGAATGACCCGCAGCATTCCCTGCAGCTAAATGAGTAAAAAGAGAGATGCTTTACAACTCTATAGAAACACACAACAAAACATAATTCACATGGATAGAGGAAAAACGTGACAGGAACACGAGAGGCACAAACATTACATGACAGAAAAGGAAGTAAACAAAGCAACAAACATGAACAAGACTTGGATTAGTTTAGCTATCTAGCACAGCCTGCCTTAGCTAGCTAAGCTTAGGTTAGACAAACAAACAATTAACAAAAACCTTAAATAAACCCAATAAACATCAATAATACAACATATAAAACATAAAAACGAGAAACAAAAACAAAACTAAAACCTAAAACATAGTGAATTTTTATTTTTTTAACTGGTCAGGAATCAAACTAAATGAATAAATTATATTAAATCTTTTATTTCTAAAAAAAGAGGAGCCATACAGAACATTGATGTGTCAGAAAAAACATGAACCAAAAAGTTTTTATTCCACAGTAATAATAATAAATAACGTTGAGGACCAACCTGAAGTTCTTTAACTCCTGCTGAGATGCGTGGCTTTATATCTGCGTCAATATCAATGTCCCCAGTGTAACTGAAGGGAAAAAACCCTGTTAAATATGTTATTATACCGGTGAAGTTAATATACCCTGCAGATATATTAGAAATTACAGATAATATATGACACCCTGGACAGGTCGCCTGATAGCAGGGCCACACAGACAAACAACCACAAACACACACTTGTATAGGTAATTTAGAATCACTAATTAACCTAATGCACCTGTTTTTTGAACTGTGGAAGAAAACCAGAGTACCCAAAATAAACCCACGCAAGTGTGGGAAGAACAAGAAAAGTTTGCACAAAAAGACCCTTTGGCCGGAAATCTAACCACTATGCCACCCCATTGGCCATGTTATATTATAGGTTGTTATTTAATGTTTTGGTCTAAACATAGATCAAATATATATGACTGAACCTAAAAGGGTCTCCATGTAATCAGTTTTTTAATTGGTATATTAACATACAGACTTACGCAATATTGAAGTCAAGAATGACCTCCCTCTTCTCTGCTTCTTGTGTGTACACTCGTACCCCGGTAATTGTCGGAGCCTAAAACACCGCCAATTGAAGGTACTGATTAGTCAATCAATTTTACAATTTAGACCCTTCTGATGTTTAACAATCATTATGAACCACTACACATCATCCGGTCTAATTTAGAGGAATTCTCCTCACCCTCTGGCCAAAATGGACCTTGGTGAAGGTGAAGGTCTTGAGGTGAGTGCTGGATTGCCGAACCGAAGTCTGGATGCTCTCTTTTAGGAGCTTGTCCATGTAGATGCCAAAGAACGGCCAAGCTTGATGAAGAATCTAAGAAAATTAAGCACAGTAATTTCTGAATTGGTTTTACTCAGGGGAATTAGCTTGGACTAAGCACTACTTGGTACTGAGAACTATTTGAAAGATGTACAAGGGTTAAAAGTGAGCTCAACATGCTGTAAAAAAAAGCGTTCAAAGAAAAAAAATTAGCAAACTAAAAAAATCATCAATTTGACAAAACACCTGCAGCAAATCACAAAGCACCACAATGAAAATGTTTTAAATAGGAAGTCACCTAAACATGACCCTCTTGTTGTCTCAAGGTTAACTGTGTGATTTGGTTTTTTTTTTAGCATGTGTTGAGGCAACTGTAGTAAAGTATAGATTTGTTGAATAGCTGCTACCAAAAGATTAAGCCAATTCTCATTTTTGTGAGCAATTAAATTCACTCTCCTCCTTATCATAATTATTTTATTTAAACACCGTACATTCAAAGATTATTTCTACCTACTTGACATTTTTCTAGGTAATATTGCTTGTAAAAATATCCCTGACCTTGACATTCCGCAATAAACAATAAATTCTATAGCTTTAATACTGTAATATAGCACTATATAAAAAAATCAACACACACACTTGAAGAAAGACACTTGCAAAAATTGCAAAATGTGCCACTGCTGTAGATCTTTCAGTCTTATTATATAATATAAACATTTAAACTCAGTCTGGAGATGATAAAAGTTTACTATTTTTACATGAAAAAACCTAAAGTCAACATAAATTGACTATACACTAGACTATTAGAACAGTTGAACTAGAATATTTGTATTTTTGAACTTTCATGAAAAGAAAAGTCTAATCAAATTTGTGTCTTTAAATCAACCTACAAAAAACGTTCTCAGTTGAGTTGCAGTACAAACGGAGTTGACTTCAAAGTTTTTTATTATAAACTGAAAACCGGACGATTTACTAAAGACAATAATTTACTTTACAACAAAAATTGTCCACCACTAGAACATTGATCTTAGTTTTTTATTATAGAAAGAAGACAGATGATTTAAACGATATGCCTTACCTTGTTGATCCAGGAAGCTTTCTCAACTTCATTAAAATGAATCTATTCAGTAAAAAAAGCACAAAAAATTAATCAACTTGATAACTTTTACCGACATAAGGATCTACTTGCTCGGAAATGGAGATACACCGATATTTTAAACACCACTTTCCACCACCACCACGAATTCACACTATTATTTTTCAGAAGGAGTGTTGTAACGGTGTTGGTGTCTCAATATATCCAATAAAAAATAATACAGTTTTGTTCTAAACAACACACAAAAGTAGCTTTAGTTTTACAGTTTTAGCATGTCGTCTGCCTTCATCCAGACCAATTTACACTTAGACTCTTTTCAGTCCAACTTAGCAGTTTAACTCAGGGGCCCAGAGGTGGCAAGTTGATGGTGCTGAGAACTAAACTTGTGATTGTTCTAAAGTGATTTGAACAATAGATAACTAACAAAATTTCATGTTAAATGAGGGAGGCGCGGTGGCGTACTGGTTAGCACGGTCTCTTTATAGCAAGAAGGGGTCTTTCTGTGTGGAGGTTGCATGTTCTCCCCTTGCTTGAGTGGGCTCACTCTGGGTAGCCAAGTTAGGCAATAAGCGGGTATACATGATGAATGAATAAATAATGTTAATTGAAAGAGTTATGATGACAATTAAAAAAAAACATTGAAAATAAGCTTTTTTTTATATTAAGTGGCAACAGATGGATAAAGTTAAATGAAATTATCGTTTTCGTTCTGGCACCTTTGAAAGGGTGAAAATTCAAACAGGGTGACTGGGACCTGGTGGGTAAAGTGCTAAGTATACTTGAAACTAACTTGTAGGTGTATTAAGGCAAGTTAGAGCTGAATTTGTCAGGATGAAATCTGGAGACCCCTAAACAATCGCAACAATTGTACATTTAACGTATATGGCTTTGCTGATTAGATTATTTGTGCAAATAATTAGCTTGTTCACTAGTGGATTAGCATAGCTAACTAGTTAGTTAAGTGAGAATTCAGGAATATATATGTACATTATATACTGCTCAAAGAAATAAAGTGGAAATTATAGGCAAATAGCAAGACACCCCTAGTAAAGGAGTGGTTCTACAGGTGATGACCGCAGACCACTTCTCAGTTCCTATGTTTTCTGTCTGATGTTTTGGTCACTTTTGAATGCTGGCAGTGCTTTCACTCCAGTGGTAGCATGAGACAAAGAAAACAACCCACACAAGTGGCTCAGGTAGTGCAACTCATCCGAGATGGCACATCAATGTGAGCTGTGGCAAGAAAGTTTGCTATGTATGCCTAGTGCCCAGAGCATGGAGGCACTACCAAGAGACAAATACATCAGTAGACATGAAGGATGCCGGGGAAGGGCAACAACCCAGCAGCAGGACCACTTTCTCTGCCTTTGTGCAAGGAGGAATAGGAGGAGCACTGCCTAAGCCCTGCAAAATTACCTCCAGCAGGCCACAAATGTGCATGTGTTTGCGCAAACAGTCAAAAACTTCATAAGTGTGGTATGAGGGCCTGACATCCAGAGGTGGGGGTTGTGCTTACAGCCCAATACCATGCAGGACATTTGGCATTTGCCAAAAATTTGCCACTGGTGCCCTGTGCCCTTTAAAGATAAAAGCAGGTTCACACCGAGCACGTGACAGACGTGACCGAGTCTTAATCCACCAATGTCACGTTGCACCTCAGACTGTCCAGGAGTTGGCAAATGCTTTAATACAGGTCTGGGAGGAAATCCCTGGGAGACCATCCACCACCCCATCAGGAGCATGCACAGGCATTGTAGAGAGGTCATACAGGCATGTGGAGGCCACACACACTACTGAGAGTCATTTTGGCCTGTTTTAACCTCAAAGTTGTTGGATCAGCATGTAGTGTGTTTTTCCACTACAAGTGAGACTTAAAATCCAGACCTTCATGGATTAATAAATTTGATTTTAGGTATTTAAGAATTTTTTATTCATTCAGATCTAGGCTGTTATTCTATTGTTCCTTTTTTTGAGCAGTGTATAAATGGTTAACTTGTTCTGAACAGTAAAATCCTCAGATAAATACTATATTTATTATTACATGCATTTTGTGCATGCAATAACATGGACAATTTAAGATACACTGATGAAACTAATATTTTTCTACTCAAACTATAATAGCGTTAGTCCTGACTTGAATGTTTTTCTTGTGTAAAACACCAGAAAAAAATGTATAGTACATTTTAATTAGAAATTAATAAAATCTTGTTTGTTGTTAAAGCTAAACACCCAGCAGTTTAATCAAAACGCAGCCCAAATATAATTATTCATCTTCCCACCCTCTTATTCCCTGGAGCCTATCCCACTCAAACACCACTCACAAATACACCACTCACCAAATAACACTCAAAATCACTCCTATGGGCAATTGAGAATCACCAATCAATCTAATGAACACGTTTTTGGACTGTGGGAAACCAGGGTACCTGGAGGAAACCCACACAAGTGCAGGGAGAACATCTAAACGCACAGAAAGACCTGGGAATCTAACCAACAACCTTCTTTCTGTGAGTGGCAACGTGCTAACCACTACACCACTGTACTGCCCACAAATATTATTAATCCACCCTAAATCTTTATTTCTGGTCTGATTTAATTAACAGAAGCGCAATCTAACAACACTCTCCAGAAACAACCAACTTTGGCAACAATATCTGAGAACCGACCCTTTCTGGCTACAATGTCAGGGAACCACCTAATCTGGCAACACTGTCCAGCAACATTATCAACAATTTAAAAGTACTGATGAACCTCTGATAAGTCAGACTAATTGTTTGATATACCAGAAAGTGAACTGTATGAGATTAAATTTTTTCACAATAAAATTGACATCATTTTTACCGATATCACATGATAATTTATGATATCATACCATGATAAATACCAAGCATCCCTAGTACATCATATGATGATTCTGTAGGAGTGAGTGTGAGTGATTGTTTGGAGTTTTAGGTCTGTTGCTCTTCACACTTTACATGCTCTCTCTAGGCAACATAATTCACAGGCACAATATTAGTTTTCATTGTTACGCTGATGACACGCAACTGTATGTCTTAACTAGGCCAGAAATGACGAACTAGATGTCTGCGACACTAAGACAAGGCGCACTGAGGTTGGACTGGGGAAAGATCAGTTAATCTGTTAAGTAGAATTGAACAATGTGTAAAGGATATAAAAGACTGGATGGTAGGCAACTTTCTTCCTCTTAATTCAGACAAGTCAGAAGTTCTGGTGCTGGGGCCACAGGTAACCAAAGATAATTTTTCTGATCACGTTAACTATGGAGTATTTTTGTTTCATCAAGCATTACAGTCAAAGACCTGGGTTTTAATTTAAAGCCCATATAGATAACCTTACTAGGAAAGCATTCTTTCATATTAGGAACATCACTAAAATAAGACATTTGTCAGTTAATGATGCCGAAAAACTAGTTCATGCTTTAATAACATCCAGACTGGACAATTGTTACGCCTTACTGTCTGAATTGTTTATCCAAGTGTATAAGAGTCCTGACGAGAACTAGAAGATATGAACACATCACCCTTATTCTATGTACATTGCTCCCAGTGAGATTCCGTAAAGATTTCAAAATACTGCTTCTGACTTATAAAGCGTTAAAAGGTGTCGCACTGTATTATCTACCTATTGTCTTACTTTCCGCCTTGCCTACTTAGATTAAAGGATGCGGCCTGTCTATTTAACCAGGCATTTTACTGTTAGACTTTCCTTTGATAATGTAGCAGATCTGGGGGACTCATGGATGTTAAGTATTATGGTGATCTGGTATGTTTAGAAGCTATCTTCCACACTTTCATTGGTTACCCAGGTGTACCAATGGTGAGTATGTCCGGTTCCTTCACATAACAGGGCTTCCTGTGCCTGGTCATCCTTTAACTAACTTTAGTCTAAGTTAGTCTCACCTGAGTTCCTTTTCTGCATCTTACATCTAATACATTTCATTACAAATCCTGTGACAATATATATTGTTCTTCCCTGTTTTTTCCCTTTTCTCTCTGTTTTCTCACACAAATTTTTGTCAAGATACACATGCCACCCATGGAATGCCTGTGCTATGACCTCCATTCCATGTTGGTCCTCGGGCCTTTCCTGATGCCACATATCCGGTTGGAAACATCGCATTGCCATTATGAACTAGGGCATCTTCACATCCCAATGAAGATGCTATAACTATTATAGACACTCACTCTCTATAACTCCTCTGTCTCTGTCTATCACCCAAATGAGGATGAGTTCCCTCTGGTTCCTCTTAAGGTTTTTTCTATTACTCTTAGGGAGTTTTTCCCTGCAGCAGTCATTTCTGGCTGGTTCTCTGGGGACAAACTACTTGTACTATTTCACTCTGTATATGCATATGTAAAGCAGCTTTGAGACAACGAACATTGTTAAAAGCTCTGTATAAATAAAGCTACATTTTAAGCTGAGGTTTATGTGTGTGGCCCTGAGATGGACTCACAACCTGTCCAGGGTGTTTACTCTATGTGTATAAGCTACATAGACCCCTGTAAATTTAGGGAATAAACAGGTATAGTATTTGAATTAATAAATTAATTTATTCTGCTATTTATTATTTGTCTTATCGAATGCTTACAAGATGAGAATCATCTATTAGCTCAGTTACTGCCAGCGTGTCATCACAAAACCGTTGGCAAGTATGGAAAATTACTGGCTTGTATTTAAACAAAATAATGTTTCATTTGTAACACAAATTTAGATTGCAATATTCATATAAAACAACTTATAAAAGCTTTGCTATTGTAATGTTCTGGATACAAAGGCAGAAGATTCCTCAAGTAAACATTTTTTACATTTTTATACACACACACACACACAAAATCACACGGGGGCTCTGCCACATAATTGCCATTTAAAACACCAAAAGGCAGAGGTGGAGCTTCAAAACGAAACCTGCTTTGCCTGTGAGGTTCCCAGGCAACGCAACAAAGACCACACCCCTCTTAAACACACAATAGTGGAATTACTTTATGCCCTGAATCCAAAAACACATCATGCTATTACAAGATTTTGTGAAGAAACATTATTACACACTTTACAAAAAATGTTTGGTTCACAAACCAAAGCAGAAAATACATTACAGACCCTGCAAAACAATACAAGTAGATATTTGACTACTATTTACATATTTGTACAGATCGAAAGCTATTTCACGTCACTATAAGACTGACCACAGTACAGTGGACAGGACCAGATGAGACCCCACATCCGCATGACCATCTGAACAGTGCCAGAGAGCATCATATCAGTATTTGATAATAAAAGTTGCCTTTTAAACAGAAAACCCCCCTCAAGGTGATAAATTATTTGTTGCATTTCCCACCAACAGAACACTACATTTGCATTCCCGCAGTACAAAAACAGGTTTAGGTTTATTAGTGATTCTGAATTGCCCATAGGAGTGAGTGTAAGTGTGTAGTTGTTCGTCTGTGTGACTTGTGATGACCCCAAGATAGGAAATAAGTGGGTAGAAAGAGTAAATGAATACCCTCTTATATACCCCCTTAAATAAGAGTCACTGTAATCTGATTGAGCCTATCGCAAGGCAAAAAAGCAGAAGCAGTATGCCCTGGACAGGTCGCCAGTCTATTACAGCGCCACACTTCTATGTGCAATTCATAATCACCAATCATCTATGCAAGCACAGTGAGAACATGTAAGGCTCCTGCCCGGGAATATATCTAATAACTAAGCCACCGTGCTGCCCTGGTCAGAAATTACATTTTAAAAAATCATCTAGATACATTTAAATTCAGTTTCAACTAAGGAATTTGGGGTCAGAGCGCAGAATCGGCCATGATATGGTGTCCCTAAAGCAAAGAAAGTTATGTGCTTGCATAAAATTCCCAAAAGTGGCATACTGTTAGTGGTAGGGCTCGATCCTCCGATCAACAACGCTTTAACTGCTTTAACCACCACGGAAGTGTAAGAGAGAAAACTCAATGGGGCAAAAGTTATAGACTAATCAAAATACACGTCAGTGATGACATGAGTTTTGGACCGGTTGTTCTGGTTAAACTCAGAGGTGACTGCTGTGTTTGCACCTGCCTTAATTTGATTCACAGAAAAGTGAATCACATTGGTATAAAGATCAAACAGACTCAGAGCTATAAGGTAAAAGCATTTAAAATAAAGTGATTCAGCAAAGAAAACAGGGTTTAAGATTACTCCTAACAATTTTGGTTTTAGTATTGCAATTGCAAATTTAAACCACTTGTTGTCTGAATGTGTATATCTAGAATGAGACCCATTTAGAAACCCAAAAGGCACAGAGTTCAGACCTACGTTCATCCTATTAGCAGTCCACCACCTTAACCAGCACTATCAAGCCAACAATGAGCATCTGGTCAGTCAGATAAAAGGGGCAGTGATGGCTCACATAGTTAAGCTGCTGAGTTGTTGATCGGGAGACCAAAGATTCACCACTGAGGTCTGCCACCATTGGGTCCCTAAGACCCTTAACCTCCTCACCCCTGGAGTGCCACACCATAGTCGACTCTGCACCCTACCGAGGGACTTATTTATAAAATAAGTTTTTCTCTATAAGGGTGCCTCCCAAATGATAGAAATGTAACTGATTGGGAAATCTTGCTGGGTTGTTAATTTTTTGTTACTAAATTCTAACCCCGCAACACTTCAAATCATGTTACGTGACCAATGATTGACAACAAACATCCACTTCTACTGCACCATCTCCATGTGCCAAGCCAAGTCAGTGCATCGAACCTCCTTTTTCCAACCCCTGCCCACGCCCAAATTTTTTAGTTTAGTTTTTTTGTTCCTACCCAGGCGGGCGAGTTGAGCGCCTTCATTGTCTCATTCTTGATCACCTGACACTCGTTTTCAACGAAGTCGATGGCGGCATCCACGCGCTGGACCTTGAGCCGCCGGTTTTTCTCCCACAGACCCCAAAGCAGCAGCGTGAGCAGTAGCCAACTGGCGCTCAGGCCAAACGAGCCGCACAAGAACACCGGGTAGAGAAGCAGCGAGTAACGCCCTACGAACATCACAAACTCCGAGAGAGCGCGGTTCACCTCGCCGCTGCTCAGATCCTTCTCGATCTCATCTTCCGACGACATGTTCACCAGTTTCTGCGATTTTAAAAGTCGACCAGGAAAAACATCTCTGGAATTCGAGTGCTTTTTTTTTACTTATAAATGGAAAGAGACTGCGCCGCGTCCAGGTTCAACTGCAATCACCTTAACTACTGGGTCCAATTCAGAGTTTGTAAATAATAAAATGTAAAAAAAAAGAAAGAAAGAATGAATGAATATTCCAAGCGTCGTTTTCTTCAGTCAGACGTCAGTGCGCCTTGTCTTCCGTGTCGCTGACATCTAGTTTGTCTGAGATTTTTTTCCTCACCTGATACTAATAGGTGGAGAAACTACCGTGTTCCAACCCACTCGGTTATTTCTGGAAGCTGCAAGTACCTGTTTCAGACTACATCCAGCAACAAGCACATCACGAGCAATACTTTAAACTTTTCAAATAGCCAAAAACTATACTGCACATTTTTAAATGTAAAATATAATAAATAGTAAGATAAAAAATTAACAAACGTGTGTATTTATAATAAAACATTCTAATAAAATACTGCTGAGTTGGAATTTTATGCGTTACTTATTTGAATTAGTTCTAGACACACCGTTTATTAGTTTAGTTTATAAGTTTATCTTATGGTGTATTATTTCCATACCTTATTTATTATCTCATATCTCAATTAGCTCTTGTTGCAAAATGTATAATCGTTTCTAATATAAAATAAAATTCGGTCCCGGGTTCGATTCACGGAAAGTTGTCTGACTGTGTGGAGTTCGCATGTTCTCCCTGCTTCGATTTATTCCCAGAGTGCAAAAACATGTACATTAGGTTGATTGATTGATTGAGTGTGTGTGTGGCCCTGCGATGGACTGGCGCCCTCTTAGGGACTAAGTGGGTATAAAAAATTGAATAAGCGGGTTAGTAGATGAATGAATGAATTATCTACCTGTCCATGAAAAAATTAAACGTTACTGTTTATACGGCACAATATGTAGATATCACTGCTGCCATCTTGTGGTTTCTTAAGTATTAATATTTTCAGGTCCAAAATATTATCTATCTATCTATCTATCTATCTATCTATCTATCTATCTATCTATCTA
>JAOTQW010000038.1:1506135-1531172 GCA_026260075.1 Sisor rabdophorus | reverse complement strand
CAGGTGATTTGCTGTGGCGACCCCTAAATGGGAGCAGCCGAAAGGAGAAGAAGAAAAGTCCATTTTTATAATAAATGCTAAAACATCGTCGGAGGTATGCGACAGGCAGTAATGGTGAGAGACGCATGTCTGTGGCAGCCACAAGCAGATGTGGTGAGATATTCAATGGAAAAAGCTGCTACTGTCTTCATTTGCTATGAATAATGCAAACTTATAATATGCCTTCCTTTAGCTCCCAAGATAAGCAATTTAAAAAAGATCACATCAGTAATCTTTAAGACTGTTTTTTACAGACCAGAAGGGCATATCCAGTGCTTAAGCATATGTGTGTCCTCTGTCAATCTCCCTTGTCTGTTTGTCTGTTTTATTTTTGAATATTTTTAATAAGAATAAAAGTAAACTAAATGACATAAAACCAAAATAAATCTTTACATCAGTTTCATTCATGTTTCCAGACCTTGCTTACCATGAAACATTTGATCACATAAAAGCCTTGCTTATGGACCTGTTCTGTTGGTACTGGGAATCGAGCAGTTGAGGGTTAAAGGCCTTGCTTAGAGGCCCAGCTTTTTGGTACTGGGAATTCAGCAGTTGTGGATTAAGGGCCTTGCTCAAAGGCCCAGCTTGTTTGTACTGGGATTTGAGCAGTTAAGGGTTAAGAGCTTTGCTCAGGGGGCCCTGGCAAAGCTGTTTGTACTAGGAATCAAGTAATTGATGGTTAAGGGCCTTGCATAGTAGCCCAGCTTGTTGGTTCGGGGAATTGAACAGTTAAGGGGCTCCCTCAGGGACCCAAGCCTGTTCGTACAAGGAAGTGAGCAGTCCAGGGTTAAAAGCCTTGCTCAGGGGCCCATCCATTTGGTACTGGGAATTGAGCATTTATAGGTTAGGGGGCTCACTCAGGTGTTAAGCATGTTGGTACTGAGAATTGAGTAGTTAAGAGTTAAGAGCCTTGCTGAGTGGCCCACCTTGTTGGTACTAAGACTCAAGCAGTTGTGTAAAAACTTGTGTAAAAACATAAAAGCAACCATAAATTGCATCATGACTAAAAAAGATTTTTAAAATAAGGATATAATGAAAAAACAGAATCTTTGCTAGCATAAAATTAAATAAATCTTTGAGAGAGAGTGTGCATTTCATTAAGTATGTTTAATGGAAAGGGGATCTGGCTGAACATGTACAGGGTAAACTTTTTTTTAAATTAAAAAGTTAGGTATGCCTAACCAATAATAAAAAAATATTTAAAAAGAGCCTAGGATTAAATAAAAATAAATGTAGTACTGAGTTAGTGACCAATTTCCTAATATAAAGCATCTTAGTGTGCATAGAACAGTAATAAATAAATAAATAAAATGAGATCATTGATGTTTTTTATACACAGCAACAAGTGATAAAAGACATCTGATATCAAATTGCCCTATGCAAATAATCTGGACTTTTTTTAGGTCACACTTTTGAACTTTATGATCACTCCCGAGGGAATGCAAGACCAGCTACTTGGAATTGTAGTAGCTCGGGAGAGACCAGACCTGGAAGAGGAGAAACAAGCCCTCATCCTGCAGGGGGCTGAAAACAAGAGGTACGATCTCAGGGAACCTTCTCCCAGACAGATATAATTTTTATGGTTTAACTATATATCTTTTATCGTAAAAGGGCTGGCGGGTATAGGTTTTTATTCTCATCAAACAGGAGTCACCTCTTATTTAACCAAATGCATTTTGGGCTTTAGGTGTACTGGGATTTAGTAAGTTAACTGGGATTTAAGCAGTTGAGGGTTAAGAGCTTTGCGCAGGGGGCCCTGTTTGTACTAGGAATCAAGTAATTGATGGTTATGGGCCTTGCTTAGTAGCCCGCTTGTTGGTTCGTGGAATTGAACAGTTAAGGGCCTCCCTCAGGGACCCAAGCCTGTTCATACAAGGAAGTGAGCAGTCCAGGGTTAAAAGCCTTGCTCAGGGGCCCATCCTCTTGGTACTAGGAATTGAGCAATTATGGGTTAAGGGGCTCACTCAGGTGTTAAGCATGTTGGTACTGGGAATTGGGTAGTTAAGAGTTAAGAGCCTTGCTGAGTGGCCCACCTGAGTATCGAGGTGTGGCTCGTTCAAGATAAGATTGGACACAGCTGATTTTGACCGTTTAGCTGCTTATATGTAGCTCGTGATACCACTCAAAATTATAAAAATGTTCTATAAATATGCCATAAAGCCAAGATTTTAGGTTATTTAGAAAACATGTGGTTAAAGCAGAAACCGGTTATTTTGTCCGTTACTAGAAGTTGCTGGAAAATAACTATCGACAGTTAGGTCTAAAAAACACTGCTTAACATCAAGAAACCATGAAACTCTACAGGGATGTAGTTATTTTTCCCCAACAGCATGTCCTTGATGTGTTTTATTGCTTACTATTTGGTAAATTAAAGAAGGTTTAAGGTAAAAGTGGTAAAAAGTGTCCAACCTACTAGACAGCACTAATCATTTTTATGCTCATTCTGCAGGCAATTACAAGAGATCGAAGACAAAATCCTGGAAGTCCTCTCCTCGTCTGAAGGAAACATCCTGGAGGATGAAAGCGCCGTCCAGATCCTCTCTTCCTCCAAAGTTCTGGCCAACGAAATTTCTGAGAAGCAGGCAGTGGCAGAAATAACTGAAAAAAAGATAGATGAAACGCGTATGGGGTACACACCCATTGCCGTCCACTCAGCTATCTTATTCTTCTCCATTGCTGACCTGGCAAACATCGAGCCCATGTACCAGTACTCTCTCGGGTGGTTCATCAATCTCTTCATCTTATCTATTGACAACTCGGAGAAAAGCGAGATTCTGGAGCAGAGGTCTGAAGCTCCATCAGGAGTTTAAGTAAAATTTTAGAAACCTGTAGAGATTATTATAGCTTGGCAGTTGAATTTATTAATTTTTTTACTCATCTATACCCACTTATTTCCTAACTTGGGGTCAGAAGGGTCTGCTGAAGCCTATCGTAGTGCACATAGGAACAGGTTTACAGTCCATTGCAGGGCCACACATAGTTGAACAACCACAAACATTGACAATCAAATTATGGCTAATTTAGAATCTAGAATCACTACTATGGCCAATATATAATTTTCTTATCTAGAAGATTGCTATTGGGATTGTGTGGTTGTTCGTCTATGTATGGGCCTGTGATGACTGGGGACTTGTCCAGGTGTACTCCTGCCTTTCACCCTATGTCTGCTGGGATAGGGTTCAGCAGACCCCCTTGACCCAGAGTTAGGGAATAAGCGGTTACAGAAAAATAATGAATTAATGATATAAAGAATTATCTTTTCTCCGTACCTCATTATCTGTGTGTGTGTGTGTGTGCCCAGATTGCAAATCCTAAGAGACCACTTCACCTACTCTCTGTATGTCAACGTGTGCCGATCGCTCTTTGAGAAGGACAAGCTGCTCTTCTCTTTTTGCCTCAGTATCAACCTGCTTAAACATAACAAGCTTGTAAGTGTTACACTGAAAACAAAATGACAAAAATTACTGTAATTAACTGTAAATAATTTAAAAAGCTGTTAACTCAATTGACATACAGTATCTCAGCATACATATTTAATCTGTTCTGTGGTCGAGTTCTTATGTTAAAATGTAAATTTAGAAAAACCATTCTAGCCACTCAAAATATGGCTAATATTACCATTTCCCATGATATTACAATTAGAATTTCCAACACTAATCATATTTTGCATATAAAATAATCCAAAAATTTTGAAAATACATTAAAATTAAGTGAAATGTGAGACAAATAGATGCGCACCACCAATTACAAAATTACAAAGCTTTTAAATCATGAAAAGGGAAATATTAGAATTGTTGGTCTACCCTTTTAAAACATTGTTTGCTGACTGAAAATATCATACATTTGCTTGAGTTAGCATCCTGTGGACTTCCTACTGACAAAAATGTAAACCTACAATAATTGCTAAAATTAGAGACTTTGGTCTGCCGAGCTACTACCATATTTTTTTTATTATCGCTTAGGTTGACGAGAATGAGTGGCGCTTCTTGCTTACGGGTGGCGTTGGGCTGGATAACCCTCATGCCAAACCCTGCGCCTGGCTCCCCAAGAAATCCTGGGATGAGATCTGCCGCTTGGATGAACTGGAGTGTTTTAGGAATCTACGCAAGGACGTAGCACGCCTGAAGGATGGCTGGAAAGAAGTGTACGACAGCAAGGTGTGTAAAAAATTCACCGCAGCAGCATGGAGATACCAGAAAAAATGCTAGATTTTTCTATTGAACCTGAAGGAATAGAATGAAAGATGGCTAGATTGTTGAAGCATGGCTGTCGTTGCAATTCAAAGCTGTGTGTGTTTACAGGATCCTCATAACACACCTTTTCCTGGAGAGTGGGAGCAAAAACTTAAACAATTTCAGAGAATGTTAGTCATACGATGCTTGAGACCAGACAAGGTGAACCTATTATGTACATTCCTTCACTTACATTTTTTTGGCCACAAAAATGTACAAATGCCTTATCTTTTCTTTATTTTCTTCCCCAGATCATCCCCATGGTGCAGGAGTTTGTGTCAAACAGCTTGGGGACACCATTTATTGAGGTGCCTCCTTTCAACCTAGGGAAGGCTTTTGGAGACAGTCATTGCTGCGCTCCTCTCATCTTCATTCTCTCCCCGGGTTCTGATCCCATGGCAGCTCTGCTGAAGTTTGGAGACGAACAGGTTAAGAAAATCCATCATCATTCGTTTCAGTCACATCATTGGTTTCTCAAGTTCTTAAATCTGATTGGATGTTTATTTTTGTAACTCACAAAAAAAGGGAGTAAGGACATTCCATAGCTACAAATACTTTAAAGCTGGAAATCCCCAAACTTTTTTTCTTTGAGGGCCACATCATTGATCCTTTCTTTAATGGTGGTAATGCAAGTCAGCCTGTAACTTCATGCTCCAGAGTGACTTCCAGTAATATTATGTGAATTTATAATTTTAAATGTAATAAATTTATTTTAAATGTTGTTCGTTTTTGTTGTCTCTAAATTTTCTCGCTGATTAGTGTGGAATAACCTTTAACCTTAGTACATTATGTTGAATGTAGGGTTTATTTTGTGGTAAAAAAAAAAGTAAATAATTATTCTACCTTAGGATTAAGTAAGGCAACATTTTTTATCAAACACCTATGATATTAGTAAAACCTTTTTTAATATATTCATCTCTGGCATTGTTCAAGGGCCATGCCAAAAGTGTATGCAGGGTGAGATGGGGGTTTATTCGGGCCCCAGGCCATAGTTTTGGGGACCTCTGCTTAAAAAGATACAAAAAATATTATAATGGATTAAGTATAATATGAATAAAACACTGGCCTTATAGGTAAATTTCTCATGACATTGATATTTATGTTTCCCATAAGGGCTAACTTTATATTAGATTATTTCTTTTGTATAACAGCACACTCTGTTTGTTTTAATCCTTCCATAAACCTCGATTGTTTTTAATGAAAAAAAGTCTTTTTTTCAGCCTTACCCTTAAATTCTTGTAGTCTCTCTAAAGCATTTCTAACCTGCAGGTATTTCTTTTAGGGCTTCACTGGAAACAAGCTGACCTCTCTGTCACTGGGCCAAGGCCAAGGACCTATTGCCATGAACATGATTGAGGTGGGGGTAAAGGAGGGCACCTGGGTGGTGCTACAGAACTGCCATCTGGCCACATCTTGGATGGCCACACTGGAACGGGTCTGCGAGGTACTGGACTTTGAAAAAGAAAATATGAGATTTGAGACTAGAGATATAGCCATTTATTCAGGAAAGCTTGCATTTGGTTACTTACTAGCTGTTAATGGTCTCTGTACAGGGTTGAGAAGTTTATTGCCAAGTTTATTAAGCTCTTTTTTGTGTGGGATTTGGATGCACAACCTTTTTTCAGTCCAGCAGCTGCCCAGAATGGTAAAAGATCAGAAATTGTAGTAAGTAAGCAAGAAATAAGTTCAGTTTACAAGAATGTTACCACTGGTGGACCATGGAAGAATTCACTTTAATATTCATCCATTCATTTATTCATTCATTTATATATCTTCTATACCTGCTTATTCCCGAATTCGGGGTCATGGGGGTCTGCTGAAGCCTATCCCAGCGCAATTAGGGCAAAAGGCAAGGAGTACACCCTGAACAGGTCACCAGTCTATCACAAGGCCACACAAACACAACCACACGCACTCACATTCACTCCTATGGGCAATTTAGACCACATGCCCGGGATTCAAACCCTTCTTATTGTGAGGTGACATGCTAACCACTGCCAACCACCGCCCACTTCAATATTTACCTACTTTATTTATTTAAAGTTAAAATATCACATTGACACCTTCTTCTATTACAACTGACAAGTTTCTTTTGATTTCATTTCCCTCCAGGAGCTCAACCCAGAAACCACTCATCCAGACTTTCGTCTGTGGTTGACCAGTTACCCGTCCCCAAACTTCCCTGTGGCCGTCCTTCAGAATGGGGTCAAGATGACAAATGAGGCTCCCAAGGGTTTGCGGTCCAACATCATTGGCTCTCTTAATATGAACCCTATCTCTGATCCGGAGTTTTTTAACAGCAGCACAAAGCCGGTGGGTCAGCAGTTTGGCAAAAAAATAAAATAAAATAAAATAATAAATAAATAAATAAATATATATAAGGATAATTGAATTTTTTTTTTTTTATTAAATGTGAATGTATATTATGGGCGGGGGGGTTTGATGGATGGACGGAGAGACATGCCTTTATCTAATTTTTTTTGGTTCATCTCAGAAGTTACTGGTGCGCAAATGGACCAGTAGTGACTGTATTGGTATCTTCCTTAGTCCAAACCCTTAATCACCAACCTATCCATTTACCTTTACCTAATCCATACAGAGGTTTTACTGTTAATTAAGTGTATGTATGTGTGTGTGTGTGTGTGTGTCATAGGCTGTGTTCAAGAAGCTCCTATACGGCCTATGTTTCTTTCATGCTCTCACCCAAGAGCGAAGAAAGTTTGGTCCCTTGGGCTGGAACATCCCCTACGAGTTCAACGAAACGGATCTGCGCATTTCTGTCCAACAGCTGCACATGTTTCTTGACCAATATGAAGTAAGAACACAAACAAACACATACACACACTCAACCAATTCTCACTCTCCTACACTCTATCGCATGTGCTCTTAACACAATCGGGGCTTCATTTTAAGTCCTTTGCCAGTCCTTTCAAAAGTCCTCTGAAGAAGCATTGGGGGCACCCTTGACATTTCCACAGCTTCAGAGGCAGCCTTCATACTCCTCTCGCTCTGCCTTTCAAAACAAGCACTCTGCATACACTGATCAAGAGGCGCCTGGAAAAAACCATGCTGACATTTCCTCCACTGTATTAGCATAGGACATTTCTGCGAGAAATGTCACAATCCAAGTAGCACAGACTCCATTTCTGAAACCCCTCCAAAGTGTGCCGAAACTTGCAATCAGTTAGATAATGAAAAAGGTGCGAAAATAAGACAGTAGAATAGCTTTTTCACCCCTTCAAATGAGACGCTCATGAGATGATAGCAGTTATTGTAGGTTTGTTCTCTGCTAAATGTACAGTAGCATCTCAAACTCTGACTTAACTCTGATTATATCATTATCAA
Organism: Sisor rabdophorus; assembly: GCA_026260075.1. Taxonomy (NCBI): domain Eukaryota; kingdom Metazoa; phylum Chordata; class Actinopteri; order Siluriformes; family Sisoridae; genus Sisor; species Sisor rabdophorus. Next base: position 1,523,556 of record JAOTQW010000038.1, on the reverse strand, counting down.
AAAGTTAACATTTATTCATACATGCATCTTCCATACCCGCTTATTTCCTAATTCAGCGTCACAGGGGTCTGTTGGAGCCTATTTTAGCACACATATGGCGAAAGGCAGGCGTTACACCCTAGACAGGTCGCCAGTCCATTGCAGGCTGTCAATATTCATTCATTTATTTATTTATTTTCTATACCCGGTTATTCCCTAATTCAGGGTCACAGGAGTGCTCGAGTCTATCCCAGCGCTCTGAAATAGTGAAAAGCAGGAGGGACAGACAACCACTCACACACACTCACTCCTATGAGCAATTTAGAGTTACCAATGAAACTAATGTATATGTTTTTGGACTGTGGAGGAAAACCAAAGTACCCCTGGAGTAAACCCACAAAGGTGCGAAAATATGCAAAATCCACATAAGAACATGCATACTCCACACTGTAAGTGGTGCTTTGTATCACAATACCAGATTTTCCCTTTTAAAACGATTTAAATTAGTAAATCTGGGCTATTAGATTTAACATGTCTGAATTCATTCCAAGCATCTGAATCTTAAAGCAAATAACTAGTGACAAGTGACAAATTAAAAGAAAGCCGATAGCACTAGCCGCCCAGTATTGATTAACGCTCATATCGTCCTCTCATTATCACTGCAACATTAAACTTCTTGAGAACTGTTTATGAAGCATAAATAAAAAGAAACATCAAGTTTAAGGATACACCATGTTCATTTAAGGCAGTTACATACAAAAAAACACCCCATAATTTAAATAGATAACTTTTTGAACCAGTCATATTTGACCTGAGGATGGGTGTGGTCATGTCCAGAATCCTTTTCTACTGCTCTGACACAAATTGAGAAAAGTTGTACACAGCACTATCTACCACACCACCACCACAACCACCGAGCTTCTGGGAACTTGATGTTCCAACACTTTTTTCAACACCTTTAAAGGAACAGATTGTCTCCCGACTGTATTTAACAAGGAATATTACCAACGAAATCTGTAGCTGTCACATGGCAAATATTACTTTAAGCAAAAATACTTTAAGCGGAAATTATACCAAAGGCACAATTTATTTATGCTGTTACCAGCGTAACATTGAGATGTAATCATGATATGAGAAGCAGTGGTTTAGATCCAGGGTCAATTTAAAAAAAATGTAATTCTATAAAAGTAAAATTGCTGTAAACAAACAAAGAAAAAATCAAGTAGATGAATAAATTATCAAGTAATTTTAATCTTTGATTAATTGCCTTTATTACCACTCCAGCCTTCATAATAATTTCATTTTAGGATGTTCCATTCGATGCCCTGCGTTACATGACAGGAGAGTGTAACTACGGAGGACGCGTGACGGATGACTGGGACCGACGAACCCTCCGCACCATCCTTTCCATTTTCTACACGGATAAGATCATCGAAGATGAGGAATACAAGTTCGATCCAAGTGGGATTTACTTCTCGCCATCTGATGGGGATGTAAGGTTTCACACAAACACACACATTTGGTTGATGCCCTTATCAGAGGCCCAGCAATGACAGGACTACTACCAAACATCCACCCTGCCTCCAAACATACACATATTTAGTCATTAATTCATCACCCACACACACACACACACACACACACAACCACGCACACAACCATACACTCTCAAATTCATGCCTATGGACAATTTAGAGTCACCAATCAACCTAATCCACATGTTTTTGGACTGTGGGATGAGACCGGAGTACCCAGAGGAAATGGGTGAACATGCAAACTCCCAGGACCTTTTTGTTGTGAGGCGCACTGCCAGGTCATCAGTCAACCTAATGTATATATTTTTGGACTTTGGGAGAAAACCGGAGTACCCGGAGTAAACCCATGCTTGTGCAGTGAGAACATGCAAGTTAAAAAAAGCCTTGCCAGGGAGTCAAACTTGTGACCCGCTTGCTGTGAGGTGACAGTCCTAACCAAGACACCACCGAGTCGCCCATATGTAATTAAGTGTTACAATAATTGTTTTTTTTCTCTTTTCTCCAGTGGGGCATACAAACCAAACGAAACATGCTACACATATATTGCATATAATATATATATCATCAGAAATTGATCAAATGACTAAAAGATGTAACTCGCCCACGCATTGCTAAAACACATCATTTCTGAGTTACTAGCCCACTCCAATTTTTTTTTTCATTTCAAAAAGTTAGAAAATCTTAATGAGCTCCGGGTTCAATAGCTGTACGCAGTGGGATGCCACCGGTGGCCGCTGCTTCATTTATTTGCAAGCGCATGTATAATCCGTGCTCGGTTATTATTTGCCATTTTCCGCTGGAATCTTTTATTCATGAACGTTGATTTGCATAGTCATTATAATAAATGTCAGCGATCTCGTGGGTGGCATGCTTTAAGAGCACCGTTGTTCTTTGCCATCCATGCTTACTAAAAGTTTGCATCAGGGAGTGTGTGTATGCATTTTTCTTTTGCAGCATAGTAAATATGTGGAGTACACCAAAACTCTTCCGCTGTACCCTTCGCCAGAAATCTTCGGTATGAACGCTAATGCTGACATTACCAAGGACCAGGTGGAGACGCAGCTTTTGTTTGACAGCATTTTGCTCACTCAGGTTAGATGGCAAACAAACATAACGTAAACACTGACATAAATGTACATTGTGTGCCAGGCACATTGTGACATTAGTGTGAACATGTGTACATTAGATTTCCATTTGTGCGATTTCTACAAGATGGTCAATAGTACAGTACATCAACCAGTAAAATTTTAGTACAATGGCTTTCATCAGCAAATTATGACGTGCCAATAATATTCAAGTGCAGAAAAAAACATTCAAAAAATGCATAAAAACATAATTTGTGATCCTTGCTGTAAAGTTCTGAGCAGCTAACTAACCAATTTGGCTCAGCCAGCTAATAGGATACATGTAAAGAGGTAGTAGTCATAACTTGATCATTCATGCTAGTGTCATCTTTTAGGGAATTGCAAGTAAAATTTAAAACAAACCTTTTTTCTCTTCGCTCTAGTCTCGCATGTCAGGCGGTGATGCCAAATCATCTGACGATATGGTGTACGAGGTGGCAGCAGACATTTTGAGCAAACTGCCAAAGGACTTCGACACTGAAGCAGCTATGCGCAAGTTCCCAACGAGTTATAAACAGAGCATGAACACAGTGCTGGTGCAGGAAATGGGCCGCTTTAACAAGCTGCTGCAGACCATTCGTGACTCGTGTATCAACATCCAAAAAGCCATTAAGGTAAGAAGCCTAGAAATAATTTAAATCTTTAGGGAACCTTAAAAAAAGCTTAAATCAGCTCAAGAAGCATAGAGCAATGATAAAAATCTTGGAGACAATTTATTAAGGGGCCCACTGAGCCTAAGACAGAACCTAAAGCTCATTTTATAGGCTTGAGGAACTATAAAAACAAACTAATTTTGGAACCGAAGATAAACCTTTACTAAGCTCCTAAGAAATCTTATAAAATTAAAAGTGGCTAGAGACAACTAAAAGCTTAAAGACAATTTGAATGTTTGATGAACCTTATAGAAAGCTTTATTCGTTCATTCATCTTCTATCCCGATAATTCCGTCAATCAGGGTAACGCATGTTTGCTAGAGCCTATCCCAGCTTTCTAAGGGGAAAAGGCAGGAAGATTACACACTCAGCAGTCCATCACAGGGCCACACACACACTTACACCTTTGGGCAATTTAGAATTACAAATCTAACTTGCGTACATATTTTTAGACAGTGGGAAAAAACTGGAGAACCCAGAGTAAATCCACTCAAGCGTTGGGAGAACATGCATACTCTGCAACTTCCTGCTGTGAGAAAAACAGTGTGACAGTGATAATCAGTACACCACTGCGCTGCCCTAAAAATCTCAACCACTCGTACATAAAGCTTGGAATGGTTCTAAAGAACCATAACCCTGAAAAGTTTTGGAGGTTACTTTTGAGTCCTGCACATAATTAACAGGAACCTCAGACTAGCATTTCTAGCTCTGAGCAACCGTTAAGTAACATCAGACAAGCTTTAAAACATGGATTGATCTCAACAAGTTTTTAAAAGACATCTGGAACTGTATAAAGAAATCTTGGACAAGTTTTAGAGGCTTTGTGGATCCAGACAAGGGCTTTAAAGTTTCTTAGAAACCTATGAAAACCCTTAGACAAGCATTGCTGGGCTTTGAAGAATCCTGGATCGGCTTTAGATTTTCTGAGATGGTTTCGAGAATTTAGACAAGCTTTAATGAAACCTTATACAAGCTTTGGAAGCTTTGATTGTCCTTTAATAAACTTTAAAGAAGATTTAAAGTTGCTGAGAAATCTTAATAAAGTTCTGAGCAAATTTTAGGGCCCTTGAGGTATTAAAGGAAACCTTAAGTTCAGGTATGTGAAGGTCATTGTTTTAGTGATTTATGTTGAGAACGCTAGTTGAGATTTGCTGTTAATATTAATTAACCCCATAGAGAGGATAAAAAGCTACACTGCTTCTGTTCAATACTCATGCTAACCCAGGATATCAATTAATTTTGACCCTCCCCCAAAAGTTGGATTAAAACCAAATAAAAAAGCATCTCTTAATGGCAGCTTATTTCAGCAACCAATCCCCCAAAGCTCCTTACAAATCAATGCTACACGTTAAGTTTACTTGTAATCAAGCCACAATTACAAAGATCCATAAAAGTACTTTTAAATTAAATCAGGTGTAACCAATGCCCTGTTTTTTGTCACAAAGTTTTTGCTAACGTTACCAGTGCTGGATCTTCTTTTGTTGTTTTCTTGACAGCTTCAATCCTGGTTGATGGGGTCCTTCTCTCACTTTACAAAGATCAGTACTACCGACTACACCCTGCAGCCTTGATCTAACCTCAATCTAATCTCTTTTATCTCCTCCAACTCCCTGCTGGAACTCCTGCCATTCCCAAGGGGTCTTTATCTAATCATTTTATGATTTTTAGACTCTCTATTTCTCATTGCATATTTTGCCTTCTCCTCCATCACAGCTCACTTCTGCCTTTGTTAACGCCCTTAGAAGATAATCGAACGATCATTCTTTAATCTCGACTCACTGTTTGTGCAGAGCTTCACACTATGAGCTCCTGTTTGATTACATTTTGACTGAATGCTAAAGTTCAAATTGAAAAAAAAAAATTATAGATAAAAGTTTTTATGCCTTGCACACATGGCATTTCAGTGGGTGGTTTAAATACAACTCAACTTTAGGCATAGATCTATCTCACACAAGTCCAAACTCTGTTCTGTTACCGACAGCTTTTCAATACCTGCACGCTTTCCTGCCGAGTAAAATTTCCCATGAGGCTAATTAATTCTGACTTTGCTAGTTTGCTAATACATTATTCATGGCTAAAAATAATCACAAATACACAAATAATTGAATAAAAAGAAATCATAGAGAATTACATAATCAAAGAGACATTTCTCAGACAATCCTCTTTATCATTATCGGACACCATTGTAGAATTTTTAAGTGATTAAATATTGAAATCAGTGAAAAATCTTGACATGTGACCTAATTATAGCCTGACTTTATATATACATTATAATTAGAAAATATCACACCTAAATGGGTTGCTCCAAGGACGGGTTACCAGACACGGCATTAGAGATCTGGTGTCCTCCAGAATTTAGCTCTACCTTCTCATTACACCTGTTTATACATTTTAAATAAAACTAGCAGGACCTTAATTAGCTAGTTCAGGTGTGTTAGATTTGGGTGGGTAGCTAAACTGGAGCTAGGACATTGACCCTCCAGGACCCAGATTAAGGACCAATGGTTTGACATCTTTTCACGAGAAACCTGTGCCATCATGACAATGAACCTGTGCTCAAAGCATGCAGCTTTATCAAGATTCTCAACGCTGAGCCTCTTTTGGACTGCACCCTATACCTCCTCCTACCACTCACAAACGCTCTTGTAGCTAAACGAGCCCCAAAATACCCCTTGAAGGCCAAGCCCCTAATTATGGTAACAGAACAATAGACCATTATTGCATTAAAGTGTATAAAATGTGACCTCACATATGAGGGCTCAAATCTAAATAAAGAAATACAGAAGTTAATTCAATTTTGAAAAAGGTATTTAGGAAAGTTAGACTTTATTGGAAAGAAAAAAAAGATCTTTAAGTAAAAAAAAATGCCATAACTTCACCTATTCTCTTTTCTGCACCGCAGGGTCTGGTGGTGATGTCCGCCGAGCTGGAAGAGGTCGTGACAAGCATTTTGAAGGGTCGTATTCCTGGTATGTGGATGAAAAAGTCCTACCCTAGCCTCAAATCTCTGGGAGGTTATGTTAGCGACTTTTTGGAGAGGCTCCACTTTTTGCAGGTGAGCTCTGGCTGTCCTGAGTTACAGGACGACTCTAAAAACAACAGCATGTTGTTGTGAGTGTACTGTGCTAAAATATCAGTTTGGCCTTGGGGTGGCAGTAGATCGCTTTGGTTACACTCAAAGAAAATCTGAAAGTATGTTGTGACAGTGTATATATAAAATAACAATGTATTTGAACTGCTTAAATTGAGGGATTGCAGAGTCAAGATAAAAAAATTTTAAACAAACTACAGAAGCCTCTAGATTATTCAACACACTGATACTTCAGATCATCACCTGCTAAATTAAACGATTACCCTCGACTTTTCTTTGTAACTTGCAGCCCTTTCACTCAGATACGTTCTTTTTTTCTCTTTTTTGTCAGCCTATAAGAAATTTTTTATTATCAGGATAAGTCCAAACACACAATACAAACTCCAACCGGTCTACGTTTCCTCTTATATCGCATAAAAAGGCCATTTGTAATTCAGTAGATGCTCTGGATGCTCTTACATCCACACCCCCATTTCATGGTCTGATGAGAAGAATATAGAAGAAAAACATGGGCTTTGTGCAAAATCGCACACTTCTCTACTGTATATTATGCAAATAAGAGTATACAAGGCAAAGAGAATTGATGATTCTTAGCATGCACGTTCCGGATGATTAACTACTTCCGCTTTTGATGTACACGCATGATGGACTTGACTTGGGTTACGGTTAGAAAATGGCAGAAAGTGTTGTGACACTAGCAATTAAATTATTCTGAAAAAAACATCGTTATGTTTAAAGTGCACTTGTTTATCAACATTAAAGTAAACATTTTCCAATTTTAAATTCACAATGCATGTCATGAATTTTATACTATAAGGAACTTCCTTTTTTTTTATTACGGTGCCTCTTTAATATGTGGCACCAAGTTAAAGTAGCGCTTTCTTATGAAATGGTTAACAAAAGGTCATGCTAAGAATGAATTTACTTAAAGTCAAGTAAGCTAATTAAGCGGCTAATAAAATTATTAAAAATAGTTTTTAAGTACCCCAGCTTGAAAAGAGAGCAGTGTTAGTCATTATATGGCAAAAAAAGGGAGGGAAGAGAAAGAGCCTTAATAAAGGCAATGGCAGTGGTGGGATCTGTGCCTACTGCTGATAAACAGACTTATCAGAATAAAGATAAAACAAGTAATCGTCATTCTGTTGGACTTCTAGAGCTTTTAAACTTTCTTTTTAAATGATTCTAATTTCCTTCATCTACAATATTGACAAAAGTTTGTGGTCACATGACCATCAGATCTCTATGTGGTTCATCTCCAAACTGTTGCTACAAACATGGAAGCCCACAGTTGTCTGGGATGCTTTTGTATATTGTAGCATTACATTATTTCTTTAATGAAACTGAGACCAACACTGTTCCAGCATGACAGTGACAAAGCTTCCGAATTCCATCATCACATGCCTTGTTACTAGAGTAAAAAAACAGCAAGCGCTGGATAGGAGATATAAATTCCTCCTCACACATATTTTAGCCACTTTGCAACACTGAATACAGGAATAAAGTTGGGATCGAATATTACACAATAACACAAGACCTGTGGTTTAACTGTATGACTAAAGCATATCTTATTTGCACTGTAATATATATGTAGTGCCAACTTTAAGCTAGACTCGCAGAATTACTTATAATGCATTAGAAGTAAATATATTTTGTTTAATGGATTTAAAAAAATAATAAACTGGAATAATATATCTTTTCTGTTTTAGTTTAATAAAATGCATTTACACAGCACTGACTGCATAATAGCAGTGATAAGCTACTTACCTATTTGGTAGAAGATTCACACTGCATCTGCTTGACTTGACAATGAATTACGGAATCTATAAGGTGTTCTGCATAGTATTAAGAAGACTAAATCACAATCGCAATAACTGTCCGAAAAATTACAATATTTATTTTTTTTATAAATCGCACAGACCTAGTAGGCCTACTCTACCCACCTCTGCCCAGCACAGCAGCCAAAACTTTCCAAAACTTTATAGCCTCTGAGGAACCTCAAACAACCTTGGGCAACTATATGGAATCTTGACCAAACTTGAATGCTGAAAAAGAGAATCTAGAGACAAATGAAGCACCTTTGATAAATTCTTGACAAGCTTTTTAAAGAGAAAGATCTAGCATACAATAAGAGCTGCAGGGATGAGAAGGAGTCACATGCTCACTATTTGATTCCAACAGCTTGCTGTATGCTGCATTCAAAATTCAGTTTAATCACCACTGCAAGTTAATAAGCTTGTTGGTGGTTAGTGTATTCTGCACCTACAGAAGTAATTAAGCAGGATTATGATTACAGCATGGAACAAGTAGCCGGAATCAAATAGTAAGCAAGTGACCTTCTGGTGTAATGCTAAGCGTAGGTTGTAAAACTTTAAAGAAGCAAGCTTTGGTAGCAAGCAAGCTTTGGTAGCAATGCAGAATCTTTAAAAATCCCTAGATAAACTTTGGTGGCGCTTTTGAATCCTAAAAAAAATCAGGTCAGCTTTGGTAGCTTTGCAGAACCCTAATGAAATATCAGACAAGCTTTGGTGGCTTGGCAGAACCTTAAAAACTAGCTTTTAAGATTTAAGCGACACAAGAAAGGCTCCAAGTAACCTTTTAAGAATTCTGACACAAGCTTTGGAAACCTATACCGTAGGCATATTTTGGGAAGTAAAGGCCAGAGGGTAAGAAGGGTTTGAGTGATGTCTCATGCTCACCATGTTGTTATAATCTAAAAAGGTTTTTAAGCTTTTAGGTTAATAAAAACTTTTATGACCTGTTTTCTAAACTTATTAGCTTAGCAAACGGGTCATAATCTTAGACTAGCTGTGTTGCCAGATCATAGATGATTAAGCATACTTTTACAAGCATTTGCATTTTTAAGCACAAGTTTCATCACATCACATACTTTTCTTGTTTAAGGTAACTATGATCTTCAGATCAGTAATTACATGCTTTCTCTGCTAGGACTGGTACGATAATGGCATACCGGCTGTGTTCTGGTTGTCAGGCTTCTTCTTCACTCAGGCTTTCCTGACTGGAGCACAGCAGAACTATGCTCGCAAACACACCATCCCCATCGACCTGCTCGCCTTTGACTTCTACGTCATGGATGACAAGGAATACACACAGCCGCCAGACGACGGTAAATCAAAAACAGACAGACAGAGATATAGATCCATGGTATTAAGAACACTACAAAATGGTGTGCTTCTAAAACAGCTTAGAAGCAAACCGCAAACCCATTTTCTGGGCTGTAAATGTAAATCCCACATTCTACCAGATGCTACCAAAAGTACAGGCCATTGAAGTGTACTTTTGTTTGCAGAAGCAGTAGAAACAAGTGGACCCTCATTAACTCTAGGTCTATCTTGAACTTGTTATACATTCCAATCTCAATCACAAAGCTGCTGATAATGGACCCTTAAGCATGGCTCTCAAGCCTCCAATTGTATAATTGAGATAAATTTCACTAACATTTCTTAAATAGACGTCAGTTCAATTAAACCATTGGGCCACTACAGCACCAGCAGTCTAAAAAGATAAAAATTTTAAATGCTTTTCTGCCCATCATTTCAAGTTCATGGTATCATGCCAAAATCTGGCACCACCATCTGCAACCTTTTGCTCTTGACTAAAGAAGTAGAACCAAATATGGTCCTTCATAGTACCTCTGCTTCAAGACCTCATTCTGGGATATGTTATTTTCCAATGTGATTCAAAAGACTAATGAGAATTTTTATTGTCTTCTTCCAGAAAAAAACAGTCTAGACGTTTATCACCAGAGGTTTCTGCTTACTAATCTTCACACATTCTTGGCAGTTTCTCGCCACAAATGTCAAAGTCACACAATGGGATCAGAAGATTTTCTAGTTTAGATGTGAATGCTCATGTTCCTATTGAAGGGGTGATGGGAAAAGATGCATTAAAGGGATAGAAATAAAACATCAGACTGTAATGTTTAAAGCCACTTTACAGGCAAATGAAATTGTCTGACAGGCATAAATAAAGATTCACCCACATATTGAGGAAAAACAAGATCGGAGGAAAGCTTAAACCGAGTCAAGACCGCAGATCAGATGGAGAAGCGAGGGATAGAGAGAAAAAGTGGCGAGGAGAGAAGCTGCGTTAACCCCTTGCCGTGCCCATGGGCTACCAATCAGAGTCAACATTACCTCGCTCTTTTACATCAGACCCCTGTCGCTTGTTCATCAGCGTGTGATGAAGCTCTTGTTCCTCAGGGGGGCTGACACACATGCGCGCGAGCGAGCGCGCACACACACACACACACAATCACACACACACGTATGTGAACAAGTACGAATGTGAACATGCACACTCAAATTGACAGCTGGTCTGTGTGGGTGTGTATGCACTATAGTTTATCATGTCCTTAATGTTTGCCCTAGGGCTTCGTCGTGTTCTTCTTCTTCTCCAGGGTTTGCAGGATGAGTAGTTTCTTTGTCAGTCTGCACATCATGACTATAATTGGTTATACATCCCATGTTGTCTCCCGTCTTTCCTGGCAGGTGTCTACATCCGTGGTTTGTTCTTGGAAGGTGCGCGCTGGGACAGAACCAAGAAGCTGTTGGCAGAATCGTACCCCAAGGTCCTCCACGACACCATGCCAGTGGTAATTATTTAGTTTTTCTTTTTCTATTTTCTTGCTGTATTTCTATCCCTCTGGGGTTGTTTCACACTATGTATTGACATGCTGCAGAACGACTCCAGACATATTATGTTGGTTAATTAGCACAGAAACTTTACAAAACACCGTCATGCTGTTTTTCTTTGCCCGTCTGCTTTTAACACCCAGTGTTCCTGTGGACAAGCACTAGAATATATACCTTTCCTTGGCCAAGGAGCACAGGGTCTGCCAAGCTTTTTTTGCCTTTTGTCATATATACTTTCTATAGCACAAGGAAATTCTTTCTTTGCATATCTCATCTTGTTAAGTTGGGGTCAGCGCGCAGGGTCAGCTACAATATAGCGCCCCTGAAGCAGAAAAAGTTAAGGGTTCTGCTTAAGGATCCAACAGTGGCGAACTTGGCAGTGGTGAAGCTTGAACCCAGGTCTTTCTGGTCATTTATTGAATTTTTAGTGCTGAAGTTGTTGAGCTGCTGAGCAGAAAATAGTGGGTTTCATTCCCAAAACTACCAAGCTGCGGGAAAATAAATTAGATGAATATTAGTCAGTCCGGATAAAAGCATATTTAAAATGGTAAAAGATTTAAATGTATCTCTCTCTCTCTCTCCCTCTCCCTCCTTAAATACTTCACCATTCTATTTCGGACACACTGGGGCGTTGCGTAGATAGCACATGCAGTTCCTGAAAGTGTTTATCACATGGAGCTTTTATCACTGTGGCCTACTTCATGATAGTTGTTGGATTGATTGACAGTTTTACTTTGCAGAGTACCATGTCTCAAAATGGCTGAAATAATCTTATTAAAAAGGCTCTAGCTGGGACTTGATCACATGGCAGTTAAAACTTTCTTGAAACACCTTCATTGACCAGCTATAAGATTTCTTTTCTTTCCATCACATTAAATCAACCATGTCTGGTAAGCCCAGAACTGAAAATGCAACATGAGGAAATACAGAGCTGCTCTAGACGCTCTGGGCTCGACTCGTGGGAGGCGCCGCATTTCATCTCGGCACAATACCCAAAGGCCTCTGCAACAGCAAGCATTCCGAAATGATTAATTATAGCTTTTGTGACCCAGGAGACAAAACGCACATGGGGAGCTTTTGTCTCGCTGTGTGTTATCACTGGGGTTTCAAAACAGAAAAAACACAAAAGTTTGCTTTAGCTTTGTTCTACTCTGATTGGAAGACTTTTCATTTACATATCAAAAAGACAGCGATATTTTAGTAATATTGTAAAATATTATTATTGAATGCATACTAATTTTAGGTTCCTATTACTTTTCTCGTAGTGCTGCAAGAAGCCAACAGGATTTTTAGACAGTCAGTTTTTCTGTCTTGCACACAAACACACTATTAGAAAATAAATGCAACTTAATCTTTGTAAAAAAAAACCCTGTAGTTAACTAGTTAGTGTTTTATACAATACTTAATGTATATAATATTGACATGACACATTGAAAGGAGAGTTGGCTGTACTGACTGTTAAAATTAGAAATAAAGAACTTTATTCTTTAAATCTTTATATGTTATTGCTTACAAATATACAAATAATCATTAATTCATTCATCCTTATTCCCATTTTGGGGTCACATGAGTCTGTTGAAATCTATTCGATCTCTCCAAGGGCAAAAGGTAGGAAAGGTACCCTGGACAGGTCGACAGTCCTCTACAGGGTCACACACACACAATGACTCCTATGTGCAATTGAGAATCACCGATCAATCTACATACATGTTTATGGACTGTGGGAGAAAACTGGAGAACCCGACGTAAAACTATGCTGATGAACCGCCTGCAAATAATCAATTCTAAATAAATCTATCAGTACATCTCTGTAAATGATACATGAATGATATAGTAATCTGGACTCTAAATGGATCCTGAAAGTTAATGCATGTGTTAGCCTGGAAGAGTTTTAACACTGCTTAAAAAACAAGGCACTGTTCTTTCTTTTATATATATATACACACGGTGATGATGCAATTAAAAATAGCTCTATAGAGGGGCCCACTGATTGTGATCTGTGATACTTACCTTTATGATATTGCCCTGTGTAGATCTGGCTGATGCCTATAAAGAAGCAGGATATCCCAAATCGCTTGTCCTACCTTTCACCTGTGTATAAGACGAGCGAGAGAAGGGGCACGTTATCCACTACCGGTCACTCCACCAATTACGTCATCGCCATGAGTCTTGACTCGGACGTCTCACCTGAGCACTGGATTCGCCGTGGTGTTGCTCTTCTCTGCCAGTTAAGCTCATAGTCATACATTTTTTGTAGGGATGAATAAAAAAATTAACACACAAAATCTTCATTGTTGCAGCCAGTAAAAAGTTTTTCCACAAAAAAACCTGTTGGTGGACTTTTATTTTTAGACAGAGCAACATCAGCAAGACTAAGAAAATGAGGACATTTACACTCAGGCTTTCAAAACGACAAAAATAAAAAATCTTTCACATTTTTTTTTCACCTTTCAGGTACACAAAAAAGCGACAGATTCTTAATCGTAATGTTTATTTTTTTGTTGGAAATGAAAGCCTAAATAAGTGTTATGTGAGTTTTTTTCTTTTAAACCGTACCATGTGACTTTAGGTGAGGTTTTAAATTTTATAGCTGGAGGGTATCAAATAGTTTTAAGACTCAGCAACAGATGGCAGCACCATTATTGGGCTCCCATCTGTTTGATTCTTGAAACACTTTGATACCTTTCCTGTGTCTTTCCTAGAAGAATAATTAACAACTCTGGCATTATCAAAGAGAACGCTGAAATTTTTTATCACTCTGTAATAACTGCGCGACACAAACCGACATTTAACTCTGTAGTCTAATCAATACAATAAAAAAATTTGGTTGGTTCATTGAGCTCATGCCACATGCATGTTTTTTCAGCCATCTGATGTTATATACATACATGAGAAACAGATGCCAGAACAGGAGTGTGTTATGAAACACTCGCTTATGGAATGTGAGGAGGAAAAAAAAATGCGAAAAAGTGTGAACGGTTCACTTACTCAGCACTGCGGCAAAGTAGAAAAATATACATATATATATATACACACACAAATTACCGTTATAAAGAAATGACACGCTTTGTGCGATTGCAAGAGAAATTGATAATAAGCCAGAGTTCCAATGTTGTACCGTTCAGTTTGAGTCAAACACAAATTTATGCTAAATCTTTTAACTGCTAATGACGCACCCTTGTTGAAGCGTAATACCTCAATTTAACCAGTATAAAGAGATAAAACAACAATCGGAAGAACAGTCATGTATGTTACAGACAAAATTCTTAGTACACAAAAACTAATGAAAAATTAATAAATATTCCGCGTAGTGATCCTGATCAATTGACAAAATCACAGCTTCAGATATATTCTCCTGGTAGCAGCTCGTTGTTACTCCCAAACACTATGTGTTTTTTCTACTAATACTCGACTGGATGGCAGCTAATTGAGTTACAGCATGATTGAAAAAAGCAGGCAGATCGACACACAAAGACGACTTGGTGAGCCAGAAAAAAAACAGGTCTCATCCCAGTTTGGACAGGATCTATTTTTTTTTTATCCTTGGCTCTGGTTTTGTGCTTTGGTACAAAGATGGCTGGACGACATATACAAGATGGAACATCACATTTTTTTTCATGAACGGAAAACATTTGTGTCTTTTTAATAGTCATGATAATAAAGGGATACTATTTTAATTCATAGAATTCTTTTGCACTGACGTGTAGTGATGTCACAAAAGGATACTGATCGATTTGGGACTACCGCTTAGAGTTGCTTTGAGAGAGAGAGAGATAGAGAAAGAGGGGGGGGGCTCTTTGAGAGCAAGAGAAAATAGAATGAGGAAAGGGAGTTAGATAGGAGAAATAGAAGGGGAGGTGAGACTGACAAGAGAGAAAATAAGAGATGAGGAAAGATAGTGAGAGACAAAAGTAGAGGGAGAGAGAGCGGGGCGGACAAAAAGTGGAAAAGAGAGCGAAAGAGACAAAAGACAGAAACAGAAGGACAGAGAGCGAAAGGGATAGAGAGAACTAGAGAAATACAAAGACAGAAGGAAAAAATAGAAAAAAAAGAGAAAGGTGTCTCCTTATCTGTGCTTACTCAGGTTTTGACAAAAGGAAATGTAGCCGAATTGTCACATTGTTGTTTTACATGTTCACCAGGGGCCCTCTTGGAGAGCAAATGAAGACAAGGGCAAGACTTTTTGCCTTGCTGTCCAGAAGTGGGCATCGCCAGCCTGAAGGCGGAGCTAGAATTCAAAGTTGAACACGATACGGTCCTCAAAGATGGCGATGAGAAGCATAATGGTGAAGCCTGTGAGCATGCCAACGTTCTGCAGGGCAAAGTGTCCCAGCTGGCACTGCCTGTGTTCTTCACTGTCACCGTGCAGCATCTCAGGCAACTTTAAAAAAAAAAACATTTAAATATTAATGATGTCCGAGCAAACAAAGTTTTGACATATTTATTTAAGTCCAACAGTCCAACATATCAACCAACACGCTACCACTTATTATTATTATTGGATTGGACCAGGTATTTAACACTCACCATGTCCACCAAGGCCACGTAGAGGAACATTCCGGCAGTGATTGCGAAGATCCAGCTGGTGACGTTGTGTGTGTACTGTCCCACTGCGGTTCCGATCACCATGCCGAAGTAGGCCATAAGCGCTGACAGCAAGTTATACACGATAGCCTGCTTCACAGTCATCCCTGCCTTTAGCAGCACCGCAAAGTCACCTATGTGCAAATAACAGGCACAGCATCAGACAACACATCATTCACACACCTAAGGACACCCCGGCGGACGGCTATGTGCATGCACACATTCGCTTCCATTTTGAAAGCATGTTATTTTGGGCGTCAGGCTAAAAATGAACACACACTTGATCCCCAAGCATTACAGTGAAAAATGAAGAAAAAAAAAGTCTATTGTTGACCTAGATTCTCAATACATCATGTACTTGTACTCTTCTGTCCTCCTTCTTTGCTAATTGCTGTCTAAAATGCATTAATGTGTAACACACGTCAATCAATCTCTGGAAAAGCGGCGCAGACCCGACAGTCCCGCCTGAGTAGTGCTTGCACTAGCTCCTGACTTCCCTTGTGTCGACAGGCACAATTATAACAGCCATCAAAGGAAATTACCAGCGCCTCGAGGTGCTAAAGAGCGCTCATTACCACTGCGCTGCGCCTCGAGAAGAGCAGCCTCTTTGTCTTCTTGGGAAGGCGAAAAAATATCAACAACATAAGGAAAACACACACACACACCGCTGTGTAAAACTAAACTGAACTAAAGTTGACTGCTGTCTGGGTGATATAGGGTGTAATGCTAAATAGGCAAAGGCATTACTCACACAAGCAGGAAAAATAGTCACAGCATGGGAAAGATACAGCTGCATCAAGCGCGATTCACGCTGACTGGCAGCAGTCTTATGTTAGCACCAATACAAGTAAAAACAAATGGAAGGTCTGAAAACTCAAAACAGCATATTTTAAATTAATTTATTCATTTATTCATTATCTTATTCATTCATCTTCATTTATTTATCTACTATCCCCTAACTCTGGGTCCCGGGGGTCTGCTGGAGCCTATTCCAGCATGCATAGGGCGAAATTTAACACGTGTTTGCCTGCCATTATGTGCAAATTATGTATTTTGGAGGTAAACCACAACAGTTTGACTTTCAAATCACAGCTAGTGTTTTGCCAGTCAATATGGAGCGCTAGGGGAACACTCCCCAAAGAAGAAACTTACTCAAGGATAAGTTGTGATTGATAATAACAAAATAAAATATGGGCAGTGTGGTGGCATAATGGTTAGCACGGTCACCTCACATGAAGGTCCCGAGTTCCCCGGTTTCCTTCAACAATCCAAAAACCGTGCCCATTGAAGTGTGTGTGTGTGTGTGTGTGTGTGTGTGTGTGTGTGGCCCTGTGATGGAAATATCCAGGGTGTATCCCTCCTGCCTTTTCCCCCTTGGAGAGCTGAGACAGGCCACAGCAGACCTCCGTGATCCTGAATTAGGGAATAAGCGTGCTAGAAGATGAATGAATGAAACCAAAATGATTAGGTTATACTATTCCATTGTTAGTCATATAATGTATAAAAAATACATTAAATGTAATTGTTTTTTTTATAAGCAAATCAATAATGTTTTTATATTTTCAGCCTTGTAATTCGTAATTCAGGTTTTTTTCCCTTTTGAAATCCAACGTCAGTACAGCCGTCATTTTCGAATCTGATTGATATAAATAACTGATTACACAAATGATTATCTGAATAAATAAATTACCGATAATCCACACTGAACTTAAATTTACTGAAACATGCTACATTTTTGCCTACTTTAACAAGGGGTGGCCTAGTGGTTAAGGTGTTGGACTGATACCAGAAAGACCGGGGTTC
>JAOTQW010000038.1:1454993-1466807 GCA_026260075.1 Sisor rabdophorus | reverse complement strand
TGTTTTTGGACTGTGGGAGGAAACCGGAGTACCCGGAGGAAACCCACGCAAGCGATGGAGAACATGCAAACTCCACACAGACAGACCCCGTGCCCGGGATCCGAACCCAGGACCTATAAAAAAAAACTGACACAACATACTATATTGATGTGGCCATAGGCATGCGATTAAAAGCTACATAATTTTTTAAACCTATTTTGCTGACCGACGGGTGGCATGGGTCACATGTAAATGAGGAAAAATTTAATAAAATTGTTATTTCAATATAATTTTGCAATTTGGAAGAGCGTGGTGGCGTTGTGGTTAGCAAAGCTGCCTTACAGAAGCAGGTATAAAAGATGAATGAATAGAAAAATTTGTATCGCCATACAGGCAGCACCTGTGTCTCACAGAAAAAAGGTCCCACTTTCAATTTATAGCAGGGGACTTTCTGTGTGCACTTTCTCCATGTGCTTGCCTGGGTTTAGGTTTACTCTGGGTTCTCCAGTTTTCTTTTACCATCCAATACACAGACTTAGCTGACCAGGTGTAAAGTACGAGTGTGTAATCCCCATGAAAATTGCCTTGATGCTAGGGTGACATTAAAAAGCAAATAAATAAATAAATGCACTGATACAATTTTTGCCTCCAGAATGAATTCTGATTTTTTTGAATAGGCTTGTTACTTTCATGACTGTTCAGTAATATTGTAGCTGTAGATGATCCTATTATACTGTTTGGAATCTGGAGTACCACCCTGTTTTACACTTGTCCAACACCATAGTCTTAGAGTGGTACATTCATATAAGAGAACATGTTATCTCCTATTGTACCCTCTTTCACCTTTGTCTCTGTGCTGAAAGATCATTTGAAAAGCTGTTAAACCTAAAATAAGATGCATTAAGGGGTCAGACTGGTCCTTTCAACTTGCAAAATTGAATTTTACAATACAGATGAATTAGTTAGAAGCCATTTGTCAACCATTTACATGCCGCCTAATAGATTATTAATATCTCCTGAATATGAGATCAGGAGTTAATAAATGGGTACAAGGTGCTCATATGCAATGTCTCATTCTAAGGGTAAAGGAAGGAAATGAATTTTGAAGAAAAGTGTAACACTATTTTTTCTTAGGTGTTCTTAAAAACATTAAAATAGGTGGGGGTGTGTTAAAAAAAGAGTTTGAGACAGCGGGAGGTAGTGTGGAACCATGTACATTATATGAACATTTCCTCAAGACACTTAAGTCAGTGATATTACTTCCGGCTCCAAAAAATGATGAAGAGAAAGAGCAAATACTCAAGCCACAGTAAAGGTACAAAAATGGACTCATAACTGAAAGGTTGAAAGGTAAAGCTGGAAGAGAAAAAGGTTTTCAGAACATGGTTTTCATACTCACTCTGTGTTTTTTTTTGTGGGTATTATGGGATATTGCATGACTGTATGAATTTGATTATTCAGTCACAATTGATCTTCCACACCAAGCAGAACATAAAACTTAGGAGCTTTGGCACATGGCATGAGCATGCTAAAACAGAGTTTGGATCATAGGCTTTAAATATAGCACTGAAAGCAAAATATTGAATAATCATTTCACTTTCATACATTCTCACACCGTTTTTATTTGCATTGAGACCTGTGTAAACTGGTCTAAACTGTGTAAATCATACTTTATGCTAAGCCCTAATGTTTGCTCAGGGGCCCAGCAAGGATAACTTAGTGGTGACACAGACGTATTGTGCATTGTGAATTCGGCATTGAATTATGTAGGTGGTAGGCTGTCCACAAACCTTTGCCAAAAATGTTTATTAAAAAGTGTTTATTAAAAAAAACCATTTACACCTGTTTAAATTACCTAAAAGCTGTAAGAGCCATTTGTTTTACAGAAATATCTTACATGAAAATATATTTAAGAATTTGGCATATTTTGCTAGTAAATAAAGTTCTGTGATTAATTTCACACATTGACACATCCAGATGGGGTAAATCGTTATGTATGTCTGGAGATCATCACTCAGAATCCAGATCAGTGCTGTCAGTTTGCCTGAAGGATCCTGTTGCCGGAGATGTTTTTAGCGTGACTGGAATGTCACCTATTTCGCTCCAGGCTTATCGGCGAAAGGTAATGAAAGTCTTACTTGGCGAGATAGGGCCATCTTATCATTGTCAGATTGTTGATGTGTGTGGGAGGGGAATACACGCTCTAATACGTGATCCTGAAGCACAGGCTATATGGTATGTGACAAATCGTAGCGTCTCCCAGCTAGATGGTGCTTTACTTCCAGTACGTCCATAAGATTTATTTAGAATGTTACAATTTCAGTAAAAACTAATCCTACTAATGTTTTTTCATTTTCACTTATTGCTGTATTTTTATATTCTTGATGGGGGTTACAGAAACAGAAGTCCCTTCCTGAAAGCTTTAGAGTATCAGGAATTATTTAATCTGGAGGCGGTGATAGAAGAACTAAAGAATTCTTACCAATTTGCCTCTTGTTGAAATATTAGGCAGATGAGTGCGACATGCTTTGGAAAAAGAGTCTATGTGGTAAACCGCACAACATGCTCAACACTTTGAAGAAAACTTTCTGGTGCATTCCTTGAAGTCACCCACGCACTGATGCTTCTGAAATCGTGAAAATAATAACAGACTTGTTTTGTTTCAGTGTCTGGGGTTTGAGTCAAGACCGAGATTGAATGAGCAGTGGGCTGCCTAATAGACGAGTCTTTAAAGAACGGGAAGAAATGTGTGTGTGTGTCTGTAGGAAAGAACCAGTTTGTACTCTTCTCCAGCTGCCAATTAGCTTTGGAGCTGACAGGACAAGTCTGACTCAGACGGTGGCTAAGATGTAGAGATGGTGGCTTTGCTTTCTTCACCTGTCCCTCACTTCATGTGGGCACCCAGCCATCTCATTACAGTGAAACACACTGAAGCCCCCTGTCTACATTGCTTGCTTATTCTTTACTCATGCTTTCACTTTAAATTTGCCTTTCTTGCCTGAATTGTTGTCCTGGATGGGACATTTAGTTTTGTTTGTTTTTTACCTGTTTTCCCTTAAATTACATTTACATTTCTGGCAAGTTTTAGTATGTCACTTCTGGGTGTAAATTTAACAGATTTCTATATGTGCATTATATTGCATTGAAATAAATAATTTCATATTCAATCTGCACCCCACCTATAAGGACCCTCTGTCTGGATTTGCTTGCTTTTTCCTGGTGACTCGTCGACCACCGTCTTAAATTGGCAAAGCAATTACTCTGCATATCTGCATATCTGTAACTAAAAGTGAAAACAAATATATAAGATCAGTAAAAAAGGAAACAAGACAGCAGTAGATAAAAAAGGATTGATTTTTAATGATAATTAAAGTTGTTGTTTGTTAATTTATGCTTATTTTTCTTTAATTTTAGTCTAATTGCAAATAAGTCTAATTCTTAATAGTCTAATTGCAAATAAATTACTGGCTAGTTTTGGTATTTGAGTATTGTATTATTCAGTGTTTATCAGTTGACATTTCAATACTGTAAATATAAAGACTGTTCTGTATTATAAGATTGTATTGTACAGTACTGTAACTTCTATCATAAAGATGAAGATTGATACACTATATTGCAGAAAGTTAGTGGCTGACCATTAGGTCGATATGTTGTTCCTCTCAGATATGTTGCTACAAATATGGAAGCTATCTAGATGTTGTAGCATTACATTTTCTGAACTTAACACCATGGAACACCTTTCTGAAGAACTGGACCACCAACATCACTAATACTGTTTTAGCTAAATGAAAAGATATCTCACAAACAGTCTTTACATTGTAGTGGAAAATGTTTATATGATAGTGGACTTTAATCTTACAGCTAAATGGAATGTAAATCTGTAAAAAAATTTTGGCAATGAAATATATTTTCGATAAAAAAAAAAACATTTATCTTCTAAATTTTGTCAGTAGTATAAATCTAAATCTAATCAACAATAATATATTTAAAAAATAATCTCTTTGAAAGGCAACATCCAACCCCCCCCCCCCATTTATCTGAGTTTGTATATCATGCAAATTTTTAGAGGACACTTTTTGCGTCGCTGTATAATAGTAAAATAGACTGCCTCTTTGGGTTGCGGTTGTTGTGGCTTAAAAGTCTGACATTATTTGGTAGCTTTTCTAAAACAATTCTGGCGTACAACACGAGCGAGAGAAATAGGGGGGTTTGAAAAAAAAGAGGGCATGAAGGGGAGAAAGAATGTAAAAGTAATGGAAAGAGAGCAAGAACAAAAACAAAAAAGTTGGTTAAGAGACTGAAAGACAAAAAAAGAAAAAGGGAGATAGAGATATTCAGTAAACATCAAAGAAATCCTACATTCATCATTAAAACCTGAACCTTTGGTTAGCGACATCACAGAAAAAATTTTTGCTACTAAGTCTGTCGACGTTTCACAGCTAACATGTTTTTCCTTTCATAGAGAAAAATTTACAGAGAACTAAATACTAAAAACAATCGATCGATCCAATCACATATGCACGCCACACCATAATTTAAGCAATTCCTTTTTTATCATATTAATAAGCAGTTTCAAAACAGACATTGAAAATTCAATGCTGAAGCCGAATGTATCAAGTGTGAAGTTTGCAGCGATAAAACGATTCTTCTTCTTGTCTGCATGTCTCCTTTTTTCTTCTACACCAGATACTGAAGCGAGCTTTTATCCCTAATTGGCTGCTATATCGCAGCTTCGTGATCTGGAGCCTCATAGTGATCAGTAAGGATGGTGTCTTTGTAGCTTCCCAGGGGTCTGCTGAGGTAATCCTTCTGTGTGAGAACCGCCAACACTGTCTAAAATCTGCCTCGGAGCTGGAAGCTGTCTGGGAGTTCGACTCGAAAATAAAGAACAAAGAACCCTAGCAGCTAACAAGGTATCAGAGATGCCGGAACTCACTGTGAGAGGCAAGGCTAATGACGCGAGCTGTCTAGTGATTAGATACTTTCTTGTGAGTTAGCATATCTTCGAAAAAGCCCTAAAACAGTGCAGTGAGATTGAAAAGGGAAGCTGTGAAGATACAAATTTACAAGATATTTCCAGGCTGTACTTATTTAACATGCCTATTTTTTTTACAAATCATTCACATAATTAAGACAAGTTTAAAGCACAGCAGAAGTGTAGTTTTAGTTTTGTCATAATTCATTAATTCATTAATCTTCTATTCGCACTTATTCCCGAACTTTCCGGGTTCACCGGGGTCTGCTGGAGCCTATCCCAGTGCACATAGGGCAAGAGGCAGGGGGGTACATCCTGGAAGCACAACCATACGCGCTTAAATTCACTTGGGCAATGGGCAATTTAGAGTCACCAATCGACGTAATGCACATGTTTTTGGACTGTGGGAGGAAACCCATGCAAGCGCTGAGAGAACATGCAATACCACCATTATCCGCTGGAACAACTTAATAGAAATTAACATCAACATTTTTGCTTTTTTGCAAAAAGATTAGCTTCATATTAGCATAGAAGTGCGGCTTACAAAGCTCTCCTTTAAACTAAATGTTTAGTTAGATTAGATAAAAGTTATCGGTTCTTAGATAACTTTTTTATGGATTATGGAAAACTTTTCCTAAAAAAACTGACATAGAAACACAAGTACATCCCAGGTTTGGAAGTACAACAAGACGAAAAGCACAAAAGCGTCTGCACAACACTTGCAGCAGGTGTGCCCTTTTTTCTAATCAGGACGCTCACAGATACACAATGTGTAATAGTTCAATATTCCATGCAAGGTTATCGAGTCTCTAGTGGATTCGTCAAAAGTCTGAGTTTGAATATAACGCACCTGTAGACTGAGTCAACACATTTCCTCATCTGCACAGATCCCACCATTTGTTTGAGGACCGAAATGGTTCGATCGAAGAGGGAAGCCAAGCTCCAGAGTGGGCAAACACAATTTAGAGTAAAAAGTGAAGATGCATTTTTGCGCAGGTGCAAAATGTGCCTGTGTGTGTGTGTGTGTAATATCTGATTTCCACAATGCTGCAGAAAGCTGTTGTTGATCAGTACCACAGAGATGCTACTGAGGAGAATTCTTAAGAATAGTGCTGCTCAATTAAACAGATGACTTGCAAGTCTCCATCGCAGCTGTCACATGTTTCCTAGTTTGCTAGATCAAAAATTTTAATTTGGAAGATGCTCTTATCCAGGCTAATTCTTAACTTGGTAGCGGCCCGCCAGTGGGTACTTTTAGACAATTAAAGTGGGACAGAAATCTGGTGTGTCTGAAGCAGGGCGGGGTTGGGGGCTCTAAAGGAACAGATGTGTTTATCATGTGTTGGCTTCTTTGTGGATACTTTTGGCATTTTCCCAAAACATTAATAGAACAGCTGAAAAAAGAACTAATGTAACATTAGTTACATTATATTATTTGTAATTAGTTACATTAGTTACATTATCTTATTTCCTTTACCTGAAAATCAACAGCAAATTAACAGGCACAGCTAATCTTATTAATCAGATTACAAACTAAAGAGTTGTATTATATTTGCTTAATTATTTTGTGCTAACTCGACTGTAGATGATTATTTCCTTGTTTTAAAGAATTATTTCTTATTATTTTTAAAAATCGTTTTTATTTGCAACACCTTAGTGGTTAGGGGTCTTTTTATAAGGAGTTTGCATGTTTTTCCTGTGCTTGCATGGGTTTACTCGTTTAATCACTGGGTGATTTTAAATTGCCTATAGGTGTGAGGGAAAAAAAATATATTAGCGAATGGTGAGAAAAAATATTGCCTAATAACTATTATTAATTAATAATTTAAAAAAAAGGGACTGGCGATCTCTCCAGGGTGTACCCCCTGCCTTTCGCCCTATTTGTGCTGGGATAGTCTCCAGCAGACCCCGTGACAAGGGTCCCGGGCAAGGGTTCTTTTTGTCTTTTTGGGGTCTTTTCAGTTGCATGTTCTCTACGTGCTTGCATGGATTTACTAAGAGTACTCTAATTTCCTCTCACAGTCCAAAAACATGTACATTAGGCTGATAGGTGACTGTAAATTGCCCATAGGAGTTAATGTGACTGTCGTGGTTCTCCATCTATGTGTGGCACTGCGATGACCCGGTGCCCCTTCATGGTGTTTCTCTGCCTCTTGCCTTATGTCAGCTGAGATCCAGCAGACAACCATGACCAGGAAATAAGTGGATAGAAAAGGACTTATCTGTCAAATAGAAAATAGAAATAGAAAAGGACTTATCTGTCAAATTTGTAAAAAATTAACAAAGATTATTAGTCATAAACTATGAACTTCTACTTCTACGTTGAAATAAGCACATAATTACAGGAAACACAATGTCACGATTTGAATAATTTCCAGCAACCTTTAACATTTTTATTTCATTTTTTTTACTTTATTCTGGTTTTCCAAACCCAATATCGCTCTTGCTGATTTTACTTTTTAAAAAGGTGCCCTAAGTTCTATGAATAGCATCTATGTGCGCACTTTCGTGTACAGTTTTGGTGTTACTACAGCTTCCCAGCCATTTTTAGCCAGAAAATGGAGTGTGTTAAATGAGCTGAGAAGATAGATGAATTGCTGAAGGCAGTAGTGTGATGCGACACAAGGAAAAGAAACTAAAATAGCTACAAATATGTCTAAGACTTTATCTTCCTTATCAAATGTAATGAATTAGTCAGAACCCAAGAAGCTTAGTGTAATTTTGAAAATAATTTTAAAAAAAGACAAAAGGTGGTCATTTTTTAGATAGCAGCCATGACAGCCTATTCGCTGTGGTTCACGTTTATTCTGAATTGTCAAAAATTTAGAGCAGTGGGAGGACGTGAGGGGCATTCATAAGATGATAGCTTGTGATTACCATCATTTGGTCAGTGGATTCATGTAGCACCAGTTTTTATTCAGGCAGACGGCTGATCTGATGCTATTAAATCAGATGTAATATGTGTAAGGAGATTGTATGTGTATACATGTATAAATATATATTATCCACAGAATACAGAAAGGCCATACAATATTTTTTCCTCTACTGCACAGTATAAAGCACACTTCAGACCTACGAATTCCTCACTTCTACAACATTACTTTCTGATCTCACAAATACCATGACTCAAAAATGACTAATAATTTAATAATCAAATCCCAGCAGTCACACCTACGAATCCAGTAAAGTTTTTTCACAGAAGTATGGAGGTGATTATATGATTAAAAGTGAGACTACGATCTGGAATAGGATGTACAAATGAAAACATGGTCAGGTTCTTCAAGCAACATTTTTTATGAGTTGCAGTCCAACGGCAGCTCTGATAGAAAAGACTACGGCCAGTTATCCTGATTTGCAGAAACTGAAATCAAAAAGGAAATGTATAGCAGGCTCTTCTTGAAACATCTGCTTAAGAAATGGTTTCCCAGCCCAAGTTAAATAGACACATTGCCTTTCAGGTAATCGTGCTGCTGTATCGAGGCGCAAACATTGCCTGCCTCGAGAGAATAAACACTAAAAATAATCTGAAACAAAAGTTTTAACTTGTTTGTGCAAACGTTTGCTTTCTTTTTTACACATATGGGCTTGTCAAAATAAGACATTTAAATGCCAAGGCTTTCCACAGAATTCTGCTAAATACTACATAAGCTGAACATTCACAGTGATTTGCTCAGTATAATTACAACATTTTCCCCCTTAGTCTTTGTCTGTTATTCTGCAAAAAAAACATCTAAGATCTATATTTTAAAAGCCAGCATTATTAGAGTGAGGAACAAAACAACATATTTAGAGAAAGCTTTTTTAAATGAGTACACATGACAGGATGCTTACTAATGGATGACATAAAAGCAATAACATCTGGTTAGGATTTTTTCCCCTCTCCTCCTTTCTTCTGTAATTTGGAAGAAAGCTGCCAGAATGACATTCCTTCGAGTCTGTTATTGTATTTCAAGACACAGAGGTGTGTTTTGTGTTGGCGGTAATTGCAAAAAGTGTGGAGGTAAAGAGCAGCTCGATGTTTCTGACTGATTGAGAAGTCAAGGATTCCACAGAATTCTGGAATTTTTGCATTGATTTTTGCATTGATCGGACCATTCACTTTTCACAAAGTCCACCTTTGACATTGCAGGTATGCAAACATTGATACAAACCGTTTCTCAATCATTAAGTTCATTACAGTGCCAAAACACAGAAGGGCAGCTCATTCGTCAGCCATAGTGTCACATGGATCCTGAACAGTGTCAGAAATTGCATAATGCAAATCTACATTCTCAGATGGAAATATTTAGAAATCAAAATAAGTCTCATCCAGGATCTGTGTGCCCTGGCATGTATGTTAAAAACAAATGAAGGGTCTAGAAGTCCACCACTGTCATGCTGTAATTATAGAAACTATCAATGCTATAAAAACACACAATATAACATTGTCACACTAATTAGAAGCAACAATTTATGCACTGGAAAGGTCACCAGTTCATTGCAGGGCTACACACAGACGAACAACTACGCAAACACACATTCACTCGTATCGGCAATTTCATTCATTCATTTATCTACTATACCCATTTATTCCCGAACTGAGAAATTCAAAATCGACACAGAAAGACCCGGGAATCAAACCCACAGCCTTCTTGCTTTGGCACCACTGCGCTGCCCTAAACACAATTAAATAGGGCAAATATTAAAATTTTGGTTGTAGTAAAGGTCAGCTTCTGACAGTGTTTAGGCCAGCAGAGAAAGACTTACTGATCCTGAGTGCACACCACTGAGTTATGCAAAACACAAATCTGCAGCTAAAGTGCAAAGTAGCAAATAATATTTCTGAGGGGCAGTAATGACTGTTGGATTGCATTCCCCAAGTTTTTTTGCAAACACTGTGGATCTCATAACCTGGAGTTAAAAACCAGCCTTTCCATTTTCACAACAGGAAGGAAGTTCAGGCTTTACAGCATGATTGCGTTAATCATTGAAGATGATGACTATTGTATGTGAAAACAGAAGCGACAACAGCTGTCTAATGTGATTGTTTATTTATTCCCTTGAGGCATGCAAAGACCTGCAAATTAAGACTCATGTTAAATTTTTAATTTAAAAATGCAAGTAAATGTGCCTCATATTGAATATTAATATTCATCTACTTGAATTACTGAATAATTAGTTGGGTTTTGGGAGGGGGGGTAATCTTACAACAGAGTGCATTGATCTGGAGACACGTTTCATGATTTTAAGTCGACATTTACACAATAATTTAGTCACTGCAAGTCTCCAATAGGAAGGGCTACACGACTCCTGGTTGCCGTAGAAATACATATTATTAGTAGGGGGAGCAACTAGCATTCCGTAGCATTTTTTAAAAAAAAATTTTAAATTAAATTTTTTTTCTTTTTCTTTTTTTAATTAAAACCTACATAATGTACAATATGGCAGTGCGGTGGCGTAGTGGTTAGAACTGTTGACTCCCAACAAGAAGGTCCTGGGTTCGAATCCCGGGCTTGGGGTCTTTCTGTGCGGAGTTTGCATGTTCTCCATGTGGTGGTGTCTGTCACTATAGTGCCTTGTTGAAAAAAAAGATAACATATGATAAGATATGTGTTAACATATTACGAAGTGTTACTCCCATGAGACTTACGTTAAGTATTCTTTGATCTTTCATGTCTTCAAGGTTACCGACTTCTGTCTGTCTTCTAAGTTTTCAGATTTTGCCTAGTGTCTTGGATTTATTTATTTATTAGATTATTGCCTGTTGTCAATTTGATATATTTACAACTCTTCATAACTCCTATTATTATTTAATAAAGCCTACTACAGCAAAAGCTTTTTTCTGCGCTTGATTGGTCGATTTTTTTTTTTCAAATTTATAGCAATGATTATCTGGCTCGTGATTGGTGAATGTTTAAAGGTTGGGATTTAATGAGATAATGTTAAAGCCTTGGGCGGCACAACAAGAAGGTCCTGGGTTCAATCCTGGTCTGTCTGTGCGGAGTTTGCATGTTCTCCTCACGCTTGCGTAGGTTCCCTCCGGGTACTCCGGTTTCTTCCCACAGTCCAAAAACATGTGCATTAGGTTGATTGGAGATTATAATTTGCCCATAGGAGTGAGTGTGAGTGCGTGTGGGTGTGTGTGTGTTTGCCCTATGTGCGCTGTGAAAGGCTAGAGCAGACCCCTGTGACCCCGAGTTCAGGAATAAGTTGGTATAAAAGATGAATGAATGAATAAATGAATGAATGAATGTAAAGCCTGTTTTATAGTAAGAATGTTGCTCTATTGCAGTTCTACAGGTTTGTGGTTTCAGCAAATTTTACATTCAACTGTTTATCACTGTCTAAATTTATGAATGTTTATTTTATATCATTAGAATCAGTACACACTAGGTTTGATAATAATGTTTTAGACTACCATCAATTTTTTAAAGAGTTTGTCTAATTTCATGTTGTTAATAATCATTATTATTGAATTGTTTCAGAGTCAATAAATTTTTTGTTTCAAACAATCATATATTTTTAGCATTCACTTTGATAAAGTTTTTCAATTTGTTTGTAGATGAAAAAAGTCTCAGAGAGTCAATGAATTGAAGTGGATTTGACCGACACACAATGTTGACTTCAGATGATTATTAATTAAAATGTTTATCAAGGATAAACAAAGGATGTTCATTTAGATTCATATCGGTCTTGGCAAAAATTAACCTTTTCCTAGTACACGGTACTGTTTTTACTTTTCAATTATTCATTCATCTTCTTTACCCAATTATTTCCGAATCCGGGGTCATGGGGGTCTGCTGGAGCCTATCCCAGCACACATAGAGCGAAAGGCAGAAAGGTACACCCTGGACAGGTCGCCAGTCCATCGCAGGGCCACA
>JAOTQW010000038.1:1430959-1442592 GCA_026260075.1 Sisor rabdophorus | reverse complement strand
GATCTACAAAAACACAATGTAGCTCCCTACGACCGTCTCTGTACTTCTCTATCAGTTGGGCACAAACATTCTGCGTTCTGTAGATTATATAAAAATAAGAATTAAAAAATTATAAATATTGTTTTATTGGTATATGAATCGGAATCAGGGCGGCAGCTCCATTTCCAAAATCCTCCTACCTATTTCCACTTTCCTGTATCTGCACATGCCAAACCATCTCAGTTGGGCCTCTGTCACTGTCCTAGAAAAAAAATGTCCAACATGAAATGTCTCTTGGATGCACTTGTGTCTTCTCCTCTTTCCCACACTCTTTCTTGCTTTAGAATGCTAAGCCTAGGTTTCTTTATTCCTTTTTAAACCATAATCTGCTTAAATTTTAGCTAGGTATTTATTAGAGATACACAATATTTATTGGACAGATATATTACACAGCAATATAATTGAAAATGACTTTTCATGAGCAAGTGAATGAAGGCATAGTTGCCAGTGAGATTGAGTGGGTTCCTGCCAAGTGCTACTAGATTGAGTGAGTTTCCCAGCCATTGTTTCCAGATTGGGTAGATTCATGGCCAGTGTTGCCAGAATGGGTAGGTTTATTGTCAGTGTTGCCAGATTAGTTAGTTCCTGGCCAGTGTCACCAGAATTAGTCTTCTTTTAATCAAGTTGGGCACAAACATTTTGCGTTCTGTAGATTATATGAAAATAAGAATTAAAAAATTATCAATATTGTTTTATTAGTATCTAAATCGAATTCAGGGTGGCACGGTGGCGTAGTGGTTAGCACGGTTGGCTCACAACAAGAAAGACCTGGGTTCAAATCCCAGGCTTGGGGTCTTTCTGTGCGGTGTTTGCATGTTCTCCCTGTGTGGGTTTCCTCCGGGTACTCCGGTTTCCTCCCACAGCCCAAAAACATGTGCATTAGGTTGATTGGTGTCTCTAATTGCCCATAGGAGTGAATGTGTGAGTGTGTGGTTGTCTGTCTGTTGCCCTGCGATGAATTAGCGAATTGTGCGCTGTAATAGGCTTCAGCAGACCACTGTGACCCTGGATTCGGGAATAAGCTGGTATAGAAGATGAATGAATGAATAAATCGGAATCAGCCTTTTAAAAAACTTTGAGGAACTATTGGTTATTGGTTAAAATGTTTCATTTCGTGTATCCCTAGCATATATTTATATACTTTTATAAATTTGTCATGCATAAGGTTTGCTTACAAAGCTAATGTGCACATAGTTTAGGCACTGGAGGAACCAGGGGGTTCCCCAATCTGATCCATGAACATGTGACGTTGATAGCAGCATATGAAAGTGGGCTTGATCTGTTCAAGATGGACAATTCTGCTGAGCAGACCCCTTTGTGAGTTAGAGCTCGCCCCGAGATAACAGCTGTACTGACCCGGCCATAGGTTTGCAGCGTCGAACCTGCCTTCAACAATCGAGGCTGGAGAATTGGTTCTTGGGCATCGGTTGTGACACTAAGCTACACCTGTCCTACAGGATATGAGATGGTTTGGAGATTTGTTGGTCATACAGAATTTTAAACAGAATAAAATAAGCTTATTTAGCCAACATTTAATGAAGGGGACAGACAGACAGACAGACAATAACAACAAATAGACAGACAGACAACAAATTCTGTTTTATAGGGATGCACGTGGTTTGTAGAGCTTTGGGGGAAAATACTAGTGTTAATATAATTTTTAGAGTTTAAGCGATGCTCCAAATATTAACATTTAGAACACCTCTATTGGCAGTGCTACTGGGTTAATAACATTAGGGTCTAGGTGAGATGCCAATCAATTTGTGCTTCTATTTGTGGTAATTAAATTCAAGCTGTTTTTGCATTTAGGTGTTAAAACTGCAAGTTAAAATTCAGAGTCACCAATCAAAGAATGTATTTTTTTATAAATTTTGCCATTTTATTAATCACATGATCGCCCTGTAGACTTTGGCTATGCAGAAACATAAATTATTAGCTAATCTCCTTAGATTTAGACCTGAAGACTATGGAGAGCTCTTGTTCTGGTACAAACTAAAAAAATCCTCCTATAAGAATGTAAAAAAAACCCCCAAAAAACTATGAAATGAAAATTAAGGTAAACTTAAAGACGTTTCTGTTTCCTACAATTCTGCCTTGGTTGATGTATAACTTTGAGTATGTAGGCTATTAAGACATATCTTTGTCATTCTATTTGCTGTAATGAATGAAGTGTTTCGAAAAAAATGATTATTCCACATGAGATACCAAAATCTGTCGCAGTAAAACTTCTTATCACTATAGCTCAGCTCAAAAGCGTAAAGTAGCCATGCTGTCAACAAGAATAAGAAACTGCAAACAAAGCTTCATGATGAAGTTGTTAGAAAGAAAAATAGGATGGATAAGGTTAAGAAAGTAAACTTTTTGCCCTTTTGGGAGTTAAAAATACTGCACTGCAAAGACGGAGTGAGCAGAGAAAAGTGATTGAAAGCAGTGTCCAAGAGTCCAGCTACAACCTGAAGGAGCTACAAAGCTTGCTGGAAATTTAGACACTGTATGCAACCTTTATCATCTTTAGCCAGAAGGAAGATGTTTCTGAGAAAGGTCAGGTTAGATCTAACAAGTTTCAATATAAAAATTTGAAGAATATGAGACTTGAACTCAGCTATCAATGAATGCAAACCCGGAGTTTGCATGTTCTCCCTGCACTTGCGTGGGTTTCCTCGGGGTACTCCGGTTTTCTCCCACAGTCTAAAAAACATGTACATTAGGTTGATTGGTGACTCTAAATTGGCCATAGGAGTGTGTGTGTTCGTGGCCCTGCGATGGATTGGTGACCTGTTCAGGGTGTACCCCCTGCTTTCCGCCCTATGTACGCTGGGATAGGCTTCAGCAGACCCCCATGACCTCGGATTCAGGAATAAGTGGGTAAAGAAGATGAAATGAAATGAAATACAAACAGTTAGTAAATAATAATTTATGATCATTTTATCAGCTATATCATTATAGCTAAAAGCCGATTTTTACACTATTCCCCTACCCATTTTGTTATGTACATTAATGTAAAGGGTTAGGGGTGTCTTGGTGGTAGGTGTAGGGGTGAGTGATAAAACAATATACCATAAAAAAGTTTTTTTTCTACCACGTCGGGTTGAACTTCGAGTTATGAGAAATTTCTCAAGATACATTAGCTACAGAGGTAACATTGCTGCCTAAGTGACAAAAAAGATTTGCAAATGTAAGAATTTTTGACCTTGAGAAACAACCAACCATCATTTGTTTTATTACAGTCAATACTGTGTTTATGTTATTCTGTCATGTTCAATAAAGAAAGATTTGAAAAGAATGAAAAGAAAAGCTAGCTAAAAAACCGCAACCCAAACCTCATCCCTAACAGGAAAGTATCCTGAAATAGGCTCTAACTAAAGAAATTACTGAGCAGAGAAAAGGTCTGCAACAGCAATCATCCCTACATAGAATGACATTCATCAGCCTATGATGGAAAAACTTTCATCTTTGTGTTAATAAAACCAATAGGATAAATAAATAAATGTTTTTAGAATCTCAACTCCAACGTATGGACTGTTAATTAGCTACTGCAATTTTGTGGTATTTGGGTGACATTTACAAGAAACCTGTTTATGGCCATGGTCACCCCTCATTAGTTCTTCATTAAGTAAGAATTTATTTAGGTCAGGGGTGGCAGCAGTACCTAAAATTTTCAACAGTCTTCCAAATAAATTATCTCTTAGCTGACAGAGAAGAGTGTTCAAAAAAAGGAGAAAATATGTTTGATAAGTTCAAGCCAGGCAGCGCGGTGGCATACTGGTTAGCACGGTAGCCTCACAACAAAAAGGTCCTGGGTTTGAATCCCAAGCTTGGGGTCTTTCTGTGCCAAGTTTGCATGTTCTCCCCACGCTTGCGTCGGTTTCCTTTGGGTAATCCGCTTCCAACAGTCCAAAAACATGTGCATTAGGTTGATTGGTGACTCTATAATTGCCAATAGGAGTGAATGTAAGTGTGTGCTTGGCCCTGTGATGAATTGGCATCCTGGGTAATCCAGGGTGTAACCCCTGCCTCTTGCCCAATGCGCGCTGGGATAGGCTTTAGCAGACCCCTGTGATTAAGCATGTATAGAAGATGAATAAATAAATGAATAAATATGCCTAAACTATATATAACTGCAAAAACAACACAGGTGTACTTATTTGCATTGACATTACATGATTCCTGCGAAAGTGGTAGCTCAATGGTTAACGTGTTAAAGTGCTAATTGTAAGATAGGAGTTTTTCCAGCACCACCAAAGTGCTATCGTAAGCAAGCCTCCTAGCCCCCAGTTGATGTACAAATAGGTAAATGTAAGTCGCTTTGGATAAAGACATCTGCTAAATGCTCTAAATGTAAATGTTATCTACTAGCATTATTAAATGAACTCTTTCATTAATTTTTTTTAAAAGAAGCTGAGCCAGGGAACAAAAGAAAAGTTTTAGCAGATCAAGACAACAAGTTATTCATGAATATCCCATGTGTTGTGTCTCAAGGGAAGGACATTTGAATTTTGATGCCCTGGGAGCGTTTGGCTTTAAGAAAATCAGCAGCGCTCAACTAATCAGGTAATTTAATTGCTAATTGCTGTCATTTTCCAGATGTTGCACATGGCTGCAGGGTGACATTACTGACATCATTACACGATTGCAGACCTTTAGTGACACCAAGAAATAATTCTTAAATATTAGTTTAAATATTAGCTGTGTAAAAGAAGTAGAAAATTGCATTTATATTGGACTTGATTTAAAAAGCTTGTGTTTATTTATTGCTATGTTTCTTTTCTTATTCAAGCATTTCCCATCTTCTGGGTTCGATTTTTTTGACTGGAAATGATAATTATCAGCTTAAGAAAACTTAATAGCCACTAATGATAAAGTGTGCCTATTTAACCAGACTATATTTGGCACAAGTGTCTGCACAGTGTCTTGCTGAGCATTTCAATTTTGATAACCAACAACCCGAGTCTAATCTCACATCGATTTGGATGTTAAAAGCATCTCAGGCAGCTCATCAAGTGGCATAATCATTTTAGCCTCCCAGTAACGTCTTCATGGGCAGTTAAACCTACACAGATACATTCGATGTTTGTTTTCTAGAATCCATTAAAATCAGATCAATCAAACTGAAAGCTATTAATCACTATTATAATGAAAAGTATGAATAGACAGAATAATTTTATTTCTACTCAATAAACTTTTATAATGCATTTGTTTAGATTTTCTCCAAATCACAGAAATTTACCACAGGCCATCTTGATTTGTACGATGTTTGTGGTTTGGTTGGTATAAAAAAACGATAAGAAAAGTAAAAGCCACTTTGTTTACAATTTTTATGAAATGTAAAAAAAACCTTCAGTTTCTTTCCACAGTCCAAAACATGTACATTAGTTTGAAGTCTAAATTGCCGACAGGAGTGATTGTGAGTGTGTGTTTGTGGTTGTCGTCTATGTATGACCCTGTGATGGACTGGTGACCTGTCCATGTACACCTGGCTCTCACCCTATGTGTGCTGGAATAGGCTCCAGCAGACCTGGGTTAAGAAATATTAAGTTGTTTGGGTACGAGCGGGTATAGAAGATAAATAAATGGGTGTGTTTATCAACACAGCTGTGTTATAAGCAATAGGCCCGATAACCCTTAGTTTGTTTGGTTATGATTTTTAGTAACGTTTTGATCAAAGAATTTCATTTAAGGGGAAGGTGGTGGCATAGTGGTTAGCAGTTTGCCTCAAAGCAAAAAGGTCCCAGGTTCGATTTCCAAGCAAGGAATTTTTCTGTGCAGAATTTCATGTTCTCCCCACTCTTGTGTTGGTTTGTTATTGTTATTGCCTAATTCAGTGTGTGTGGTTGTTTAAGCAGGTATAGAAGATAAATGAATCAATTTTATTTTATTATTCTTGCCAAAACATTATTCAGCAACAGGACCATCCCTCCTGTGCACAGTCTTCATCATGAAATTCCACAGGTTTTGAAGAGCCTTAGACCTTGAATTGGGTCATTCCAAAATAATCTTCTTCTTTTAAAGCTATTCATTTGTCGAACATGGATTTGTGCTTCAGGTCATTCTCAAGTTGAAAGGTGATATGTTTCTTTATCACCAGCTGTGTAACAGGCTCACATGTTTTGTACCAAAATAGATTGCTGTTTGGTGCAATCCATAATCTGTTATCTTGATACAAGGCCCATTTCTTTACCTAGTCTCAGCAGGTCCATTTGGCCACATGGTTTTGTGGTGAATTGGGAAGGTCTGGAGGTTTATTTTTTCCCCTAATTTGCTACTCAGTCTTAAATCCTAGTTTTGGAGAATTAGAAATTGTTGCTGCATGCTTCTTAATAATTTCTTAGCAGAAACTTCTACAGCTCCTTTAACATTGTCTTTAGGTAGCTTTCCTAATAGATTTTATCTTTTATCTGTTAAAGGAATCGGGCGGCATGGTGGTGTAGTGGTTAGTCGCTTTACAACAAGAAGGTCCTGGGTTAGATTTCCAGGCACAGGGTCTTTCTTTGTAGAAATGAATGTTTACACTGCGCTTGCATGGGTTTACTTCAGTTTTAAAACTTCCAGAGTCTAAAAACAAAAAATGCCTGTAGTAGTGAGTGTGCATGTTCATCTATGTGTAGCCCTGTGACCTGTCCAGGGTGTACCCCTGCCTCTGCCCTATGTGCTCTGGAATAGGCTCCAGCAGACCCTGTGATTCTGAGTTCATGAATAAGCAGGTATAGAAGATGAATGTTAAAGGTCTTGATAATATCACTCCGGTTTGCAATTTCTTTTTATTTGATTATTTTCATAGATTTTTGGAGAATTATCCTTTTAATTCTTTTCACCTTTATTACAGAATACCTCGCCAAACGAGGAGATCCATCAGGTTTGGCACGTTCACAAGTCACAGTTGAATTTCATGCTCAAGTTCTGCAAGCATTTCAAGCGCACCTCACATCATTACAGGTTGCTCAGCACAGAAACCCCTACTTTAAAGTGCCCAGCCCAGTGTCACCAGGAATAAAACTTTCAATCCTTGACAAATTTGACAAAACCAGAGAATGTTGTAGTGGTTCTTACATCAATGTCAAATCTTCTTTATTCATCTGCCCCATGCTTTTTTTACCGAAGGTAAAAACTGTGGGGTTTTTTTTCACTTATTAGGGTATTAGACTGGGCTTCAGCAGTGTGGGACTTGAATACACAAATTCAGATGTCAGTTTCACATTTTCAAGAGCAATTACAGGCTGTGTTCGAACATCCAGCAGGGGATCTGGATGTTCCTGAACAGCTTCTCATCCTATGCCAGAATGAACAGTCTGCCGCTGACTATGCTATTCTGTTCCATACAATTGCTAAACAAAGCAAGGGGAATAAGCTGGCCCTAAATGATATGTTTAATGCCAGATTAAATATGCATCTACAAGCAGAACTAGCATGCTGTGATGATACTGGCTCATTTGCACAGTTTGTCACGATGGCGAGCCCTGTCTCTACATGGATAACTAATCTGTCTGGTCCACTGAGACCAGGGTTATACTGATCAGAGGCATCTCCAATCTAAGCTGCACTTCTACTGCAATGTTTAGCAGGTGCACACAGTACTTCAACATCTCTTGGACAATAAACTGTATATGAAACCTAAAAAAAGGTTTCACCAGGACAAAATGTTGTTTCCAGGGTTTCTAGTTCTGAAGGCATATACCAAATGAATCTAAAGTTTCAGCAGTGATGAAGCAGCCACTACCTAAAAGTGTGAGTTTTTCTGGGTTTGGCCAACTTTAACTACCATTTCATTTGCAATATACACCTATCATGTAACTTTTAAAGGGCAAACAATCCAAGATCAGGTGGTCTGAAACAGCCATCAAAGCTTTTTGCAGCTTCTATCCTCCAATACCTTGATACAGCATTACCCTTTATTGTTGAAGTTGATGCCTCTATTTGTGAGGTTGGGCAGTTTTATTCCAGAGACAACATTCTCCGGCAAAACTCCATAAGTGTGCCTTCTTTTCATGTAAGCTAGCTCCAGCTAAACAAAATTAAAATGTGGGCAATAAGGAGTTACTAGCCATTAAAGAGGCTAGTAGCAACACTGGTTGAAGGGGCATGCCCATCCATCCCTAGTTATAACAGACTACTCACGGCAAGCCTGGTGCCTTGTTCTTTACTCATTTTAGATTCTCCGTCAAATAATGACCTTAAACTAGGAATAGTAAAAAGGATGGCTTGTCCCATAAGACCCATTTACATTAAAGACACCCTTTCCCTGCATCATCAGCCCCAGGCCTCTCTCAGTGGAGAGCATCAGGCACGAAAAAAAAAAACAGTGGCGCGTTTGGAGAATACATATTGGTGGCCCGGTTGTAAGTATGTCTTGAAATTTGTCAAAGCATTCACTATCTGTGCCAAATCTAAAACCCACCATCATTCTAGAGACGGCCTACTAGAGCTGCTGCCCATCCCACACAGGCCCTGGCCCTGGATCAATTTGTCACTGATCTCCCCAGCCGAAATGGGTTCATCACAATTCTTACGCTTCTTCAAGTTGTGTTGTCCAATATCCCTGAAGCAGTTGCTGTCTGCTATAGAGACCGCCACTCAACTGTTCCACCTAATTTGTACAAAATGCTAAAGATTATAATCATGGCCCGCAGTTCATTTGTGTAGATGGAATTTTGCAAGCACCTGGATATTAACACGAGTTTAACTTTGGGTTACCACCCATAGTCCAATGGCCAGTCAGCGAGACCGAGAGGTCAGAAACAATTCCACCAGTTGGAGTTCCTTTCCTGAGCTAAGTATGCACAAAATTCGTTAAAACGACCTTTTATAAGAATTACACCTTTTCAGTGCAGTCTGGGTTTTCAGCCACCCATGTTTCTGTGGACAGGAAAACCATCACAGGTGCCAGCATTGAAGGCCTGGATGCAAAGAAGCTCACAGGTCTGGGAGAGTGCCCATGGGCACTGGCAGCAAGTTAAATGCATTCAAGCTAATCGTGGCTGTCAACCACCCCTGAATATCAGCTAAGTCAATTAGAGTGGCTTTCCACTAAAGACCAGCATCCAAGAAATGTTGGCCCTTCAAGGTTCTGTATCTGATTACTTATTAGCTGGAACTCTCGCTACATATCGCTACTCAAACCGCATTAGTTATGACATAAAAGGGGCCCTGGTGTATCAGGTACACAAAAATAAGTAGGATCAGAGGAATGTTTGTGGATGTTTCCTTGACCTTTTTCTTACCCACGGTTTCTACTTCACGCATAAAGAACGCCCAGCCCCTCACCCCCATGGCCGACCACCTGGAGGGATTCATAAGAGGATGGGTACTCTAACAATTGCACCATCAGCAGAAGGCAGCATCACCTGAGTGTTGACACACCCTGCTCATTTACTTACCTATATATACCAAATACTAACAAAGACTCATCAGGAAAAAATTTCTGCTTAAGCTACATACCTAGTACATACCATTGGTTTATAATGTGTTTATGTTTCTTAGTTTAGCCTTACGATTTGGATCTTTTATTTTTCTATTAAACATTTGACCTGCATTATGGATTTCTCTTTGCCTTTATAATAAGACCTTTCTACAGTTGGAATCCTATCCATCAGTATGTGGATAACTGCTTCAACAGCTGGCTGAAATTCAAGAATGTGAAAGGAAAGCCTACAAAAACAACAATATTTATTTTAAAAATCAGCAACAGATAACTAGTTGCAATTGTTCAACCAAACTATTAGTAAATCAAAGTTTTTAGAATTTAGAAATTAGGGATATATAACATTATACATGTTATTATTAATACATAACTTTTTTCTTTATTTCAGAATTATTTTGCAATTGTAATTATATCAGAATTGATATTTGACAGCAGATTTTGTTTGTATTTTGTTGCCACATGCCAACACAAGTGATTTTGCTTCCTTTACACTTTATAGCATTCTCCAAGTGTTATGTCTTCTTTTGTTGACCCCGTAATGGCATTGCTGCCACAGCGCCACACTGGTTAAAGCATGCTATTGCAAGCCTTCACATTAGGTCATAAGAGAGCCAATGTCTATTTTGACAACAAAAATACTATATCCTGATGGAGTATCCTGATGGAGACCACTCCAGAGTCTGATCTAATATCTCATATCATCCCTCACTTCCACCACTCATAGGGAATTCTAATAATTTCTGTTTTTGTTTATATCTCTGGATCAAGTGTCAGGGATTGATTTTAACCCCTTCAACCAACAGAGAGAATGAACAAACCATATAAGCGTTAGCTCCAGGAGTGAAGGGGAGTTTGGGAAAGCAGTTCTAACTACGAAAGATGACATTTTTTCATGTAGCAATAGTATTACATGATGCCAATAATAGATATCTAGAATAGATAGAATGGATGAATTGGATAGTCTTCTCTGATGTAAATCTTTCACAAAATTGTGGATTGTGGATAAGATACTTGGCAACTTTATATGAAATAATTTTGCAGGAGACTTAAGACAGATGTGGAAATTCATTGTCCTGAGGGTGGTGAGCTGTGGTGTCATTTTTCATATTGTTTTTGAACACTACTTTAGGCTCAATGGCTGAATACAAACACATAAACTATAACTCTCTCTCTCTTCTAGAGTTGGAAAGAAAGCACTGCCATGCCTACAAATGGTTACGAATGTGTCTGAAAGATCAATGACTGGCACTTCAAAAGCGGAAACACATAACTTCTATAGTCTGTCCTCCATTAAATGGTTTCTTGTTTTTAAGTCTCTGAATAGTTTGGCATCAAAGAAAGCAGGCATTCATCCAGCATGATCACTTTAATTTATTATTTTGCAAATCTGGATTAAAGGAATGATAACTTTTCAGTTATTATTCCTTTAATCCAGATTAAAGGAATGATAACTTTTCAGTTGCTGCCTCTAAATAGTGGATGTCATTGCCCCAGGTACTCAGATTTTTGTTTATTTGTGCTTTTTGTTTACTAGTATTTCCATAATAAATGAATTCAACATATCTTATCTAAAGCAACTTGGTTATTTTATTTTTTTAAATCTAAATAAGCAGTTAAGGGCTAATGGCCTTGCCTAGGGGCCCAGCAGTAGCAGCTTCATGGTGTTTGAAATTTATCCAACAAACCCCTTACCCACTGATCTACAACCCTTGGTTAAAGTGTTAAGATTTGATTCCCAGCATCACCCAGTTAACACTGCTAGGCCCCTGAACAAGTTGCTTAACCTCCAATTGCTCATGTGATACTAAATGTGATACAAAACAGCTGATTTATATATAGATAGTATAAAGAAAGTAAAAAGGTGTACAATTATATATGAAACTCATTCATTTAAATATGGACAAATGGGGATGACAGCTATCTTCAATATTGGAGGCTCTTTTGTAGTCTTGGCCAGGTAAGCTGGCTTATTCGAAAGACAGATGGAAAAGCCATAGAAGCATGGAACCTTCTAAATGGTGTGGCAGGTGGTGATAACAGGGAAGTAAAGACAAACGCATAATAGAAACTACTTTTTTTTCAATTGGAATAGGAAAACCTTGATAAACTCCCTCATCTCATCTCATCTCATCTCATCTTCTTCCGCTTATCCGGGACCGGGTCACGGGGGCAGCATTCT
>JAOTQW010000038.1:1407824-1427800 GCA_026260075.1 Sisor rabdophorus | reverse complement strand
ATATATACATACATACAAACAATACAATACATACAAATATATATATATATATATAGTTAAAATGACCCAAAAGTTAAAGGTACAAACAAAACCTGAAGATGTTTTTTATATTAAATTAAAAACATTTTACAAAAACTTGTTGTAAGCTTGAGAACAACCAATGATACATTTGGACTAAATGTTAAACACGTATGAGAAATGATTATCCTGAGTGATGACGAATCAGCGATTAACCTGCATTTTTATCTGCCAGTTAGTTAAAAGTTAAAACTAAATAGAGAATTTATTTGATTATTTGTTCAGGGTCCTGCAATAGAATGGCAACCTGTTCTGGGTGTACCCCTGCCTCTCACACTATGTGTGCTGGGGTAGACTCCAACACACCCTTGTGACCCTGAGTTAGAGATTTATTCATCTTCTAACCTGCTTATTCCCTAGCTAGGGTCACAGGGTGTGCTGAAGCCTATCCCAGTGCACATAGGGTGTGAGGAAGGGTTACACCTTGGAGGTCACCAGTCCATTGTAGGGTTATAGAAGGTGAATGAATGAATATAACTGTATAATATAGCCAGGAAAGTAATTTTCTTTGTTTTTATTCCTTAGCTAAAACAAGTATAGCTTCCAAATATAATCTATTCTTCTAACTCAACATAGCGCACTAGTTACTAGAAGAAAAATGGGGTTGGGTGTTTGGGGTTTGTCTGTACATGTCTGACAACATGGAAGAGGAACCTGTTTAAACAACCAATCTTAGATAACTTACACAAGTTTTCAGGAATGTTTGGAATTTAGGAAAGAGAACACTAACTACTAAATTCAAGCATGGTAGAATTTCTACTGAAGAAAGGTCCAGTTGTAAAATCCGATGAGGATATAAGTGTTTTTTTTTTTCTTTAGAATGGCCTGGGTAAGGTTCTAGGTCCGGTGAAATCAATATTTAAAACTACTAAATTATTTTGTAATTACAGTCTAAGTATATTTTTTATTAAACAGAACGAGTCTGACAGATGAACAGGACTAAACACCCTGTTAGTCTCAAGGTGGTAAATGATGCTCAGTGTAGATCTAGAGTAGAGGTAAAGTAGTCCATTTTATGGTGGTATTTATTATTTATGTCTTAGAGGTATTTTATTTATAAAATCAATGAACAGCAGCTGCTTTTAGGCTTCTCACATCTTGCCATTTTTTTTATGATAAAAATTATCAAAAGAAAATTTGACTACAAAGCTTTTCCAGTTATGTTGGTGGATATTCTGGTTTCATGTTTGGTGTCTTTGTTTGGTAAAATAATTTGAGTCTCCTTAAATCATTTAAGGCACAACCTTTTTTAAATGATTTGATGTATTTGATGCATTTCTTGGAATTTTTAAAAATGTATCACATACATGATTATACACCAGACAACATATACTGAATTTGTTTTTTGCATATCCCACCTGGGAAGTTTGCTGTCAGAGCCCAGGGTCAGCTGTGATAAAGCAACCTGGAATAGTAAAGGTTTAAGAAATTTTCAGGCCTCATTCATATGTGAAAATAAATAGAAAATTATTCGGTATGTTTACTATCGCCTATCACGTAAACAAAAAGATCAGTGTTTCACCTGTTGATAAGAATTAAACGTCATTAAATAAGGCGGTGATACATGACGTTGACTTAACAGGTAATCAACAGCGACATATTTAATTATATTTATATTTTATTTATATTTATATAAATATATTTTAATTATATTTATATATACAAATTTTTTTATGAGTATTTCTTTATGGGTACAATGTTTTCTAACGAGGAGTTAGCTTAATGTGTTTGTACGGAACTCAGGCCCTCCAGCACCAGCTCTAATTTCATTCCAGAAACTAATGGCTTCTCTATTACCTTTCCTTATCTATTACCTTTCCTTATCGTTCTGAGAGTACGCTGTGAAATCTTTCAACGCACCTGTTTAGAGGCGATTAGTTGCGACTAAA
The DNA here is from genome assembly GCA_026260075.1 of Sisor rabdophorus. Lineage (NCBI taxonomy): Eukaryota > Metazoa > Chordata > Actinopteri > Siluriformes > Sisoridae > Sisor > Sisor rabdophorus. The sequence goes on along the minus strand of JAOTQW010000038.1, from coordinate 1,425,833 downwards.
CTTTCCACCCTAATTTTATGTAAGCTTAATTGTTTAAGGAGTTTGTTATGCTGTCGTAGCTTTTAGCATTTGGAGCACTGTTTAATGATAAATGGTTTTGAAAACTTCTTCAACTTTATCGTAATTATAGTGTGGTGTGTTTTTAAAAGCATCCGAATACTAATGTTTGGGTAAATATTCAAACACAGCCTGGTTGGGATAAATCCATTCAAATAGAAAAGACAATCATTACCCTTATGGAAAAAAGCTAAGCGTAAACATGCCATGGAGGAAAGTGTTCCTAGCTACAAATTGCAAATAAAGACTTTAAATTAGTTTGGAAAGGCAAAATTTATTGAACTCCTGTTCTGAATTGCAAGAAGCTGGGCTACTTATGTAGTTGTGCTTCGCAATAAGACATTAATTTCCTGCCCCTCACACTTCTTTGGAAAGCAGAATCCAGTTTCCAATTCCTATTCAACAGGAATTTAGCAGATAGCTGAAAATAAAACAGTACATGCTTTGACTAATTACAGTTTTTTTCATTACAAACATGTTTTAATCAGAATATCGTTCTTCATGTGAACTGCAAGTTCGTCTTTGGTCAGTTAAACAGGAAAGCAAGTCAGATTTATGAATATGTACCAATATTGTGAAAGATTTGAAATAAAAAGCTGAAATAGAGAAATGGCAGACTATTTTGTCAAGTGTCAGAATGACTTTCAGTCAGGGGCAAATTGACGTAACAAGACGATAGCTCATAGGTGCATGATTTGCAGCACTGACTTAGCTTTTAGTACAAGCGCATTCCTATATTTCTTTTTAATGTGTGTGTGTGCGTGTGTATCTGTGTGTGTGTGTTTTTAACGTTCAGAGTTATGACAGTAATAACGCACACCTGCGATGACACAAAGCTCCGGCTTCATCCTTACTCCTAGGCTGCAGTGTGAGGAAATTGGCACTATATGTTATCAACAGGAAGGACCAAATGACATCTTCGTTACCCATTAGTGAGAGAAGGTGTCAGGAGTGGAGGGGGGTTGAGGGGATGCTGGGAGAAAATTTGAGCATCTGGTCAAGTGGCCCTGAAAGCTTTCAAAAAAGTCCCAAGTGGAAAGTGATGTATGCCTCTGACATAAACCCATTAAAATAGTCTTTTTTATATGTGCCGAAGCATGTAGAGTGCAACACGTTGCATCTATTTGATAATAATTAAATAAAAAACATCCTTTGTTAGCTTTTTCCTTAGTTTTAATTCTATTGAATTTTACTACAATAATATGTACCTTTAAATTTATAGATTAGTTATAGATGCATATTTTGTCTCTTGTTTCAATAAAACTATAAGTATTGTTGTACATGTTAGATATACATGTTTGTTTATGATTTCATGACAGAGAAACGAAAGAAAACTGTGGCAGTTTTGAAACTTGCAAACATTTGATTATTATTATTATTATTATTAAGTCTTAAACAGATCTTTATTGCATTTTGTCAAAGATTTACATCAAACAAAAATTTAGGAAAAGAGAATTTTTGGTGTTTATAAAAAGGCTCAGCCTTTTTTTCAGCATTTATTCAGAGCAGAGCACTTGATTTGCTTGACTAGCTATATTGACATTTACAGCTATATAGCCCAGCCCTATTTCTATCCCATGTCCTATTCTTTGGTTTAGTGGTAAATTTACGTAACCAATCCTGCCTCCTTATCCGCAGAAAGTGATAGCGCGATATTATGTGTCACAGAGTGCTACTTTTGGCCCTTATTTCAGGCTATGGGAATGCTTGATTGCTAAGTGGAATTAAGGACTTTATAACAGAGGCACTTGGCTGACAATAATGTAGATACATCACTGGAAGACAGATGCAGCTGGAAGATTAGTTCCCTGCAGCCGATTAAGTAATTATTTAATGCCTTTTTAAGACATTGTTTTTGCTTTATCTTGTATTGTGGTGACTGCTAGTACAAAATTTTAAAGAAAGTGCAACAAACCCACAAAAAATGGTTGGTGCAATAAATGTAGCATGAATTATTGAATATGTGTGTACTGTAGGTTTATATATATATATATATATAACAAACTATTAATGCAAGCTAAGGTCCATTAGAAGAGCAAAAACACCTCATCCCCACAAACACCAGTGTGTCAGTCTGACATGCTAAAACACACCTATCATTTATTCAACCCCCTAGAGGAACCAGCCACTAATGGTGCTCTACATACTCGCTTTAATGTCCCAACAGAAAAAAAGTGCACAGCTAATGGTGAAATTGTTTTTGTCAGTACTGGATTTGTTGTGCCATCTAAATCTTCAGCACAGTAATGGCTTTTGTGGCACAGGTGGGCTTTTCTTGAAGCTCGCAAAGGTTATTCACGGTCCATCTCCGAAAGCCACCTCAATGACATTTAGAGTGCCCTTAATATGTAAAGGTGCTCGTTTTTGCTGCATTAGCGCACGTATAGTGTATAATTGACTAAAATCCAGAGTAATGTAGAAGAGATTAGCATTTTGCAAGGTAGAAGATAGAGGTTGTGTTGGAATGGCCTTTAAAATGTAATTAGAACATTGTATTGCTGAGTCTATGACTACATGGCAAAAAACTACTAGAGTATTTCAAATACCGTATTTCGACCGTGCTGACGATTACGCCACTGTGCCGGGATCCTCGAGATGTTTGTTTTTTAATTTCTATAATTTAAGAGTCATTGCTTTTTTAATTCCTACAATTTTACACCTGATATAATGTCAATTGGTCTTGCTTAAGGACACAAGTTTGTCTGACTTATGGGCTTGGACCCAGGTCTTCCTGGTCTTTGGATCAATGACTCAGACTGGCAGTGGGGGAGCCTAAACCCAGAGTGTTGTGATAGTTCAGTGTTTCAATATTTTTTATTCATTAGAAATTAACTTTTCTGGTGCAGGCATGACAGCAAGCAGACATTCTTGTGCTAATTGGCTTTCACAGAAACATCTGAACCATGTGCTTACCATGAAGACTTTATGCGTTTGCTTGGGTACTTGACAATGTGTGGTTTAGACTCTCTTAATCAAAAAAAAACCTTATAATGGTTATAAGGGTTTAAGCTTTTAAGCTTTTCACTATTCTTTAAATTGTGTTAATGAGAATTAGAAGCAGTTTGAGACAAAAAATACACTAAGAAATCATTATTACAAAAAGTAGAAGTAAATAAAACAGAATCCAATGATGAAAGACATTATACAAGCAAAAAATAAAGATTCAAGGAATAGAAAACCAGGAAGAATCATTGTTTAAAAAATGTCCGCTAAAGAACTGATCAAGACCCTCTTTAGATACTTGTTTTATCTCCTCTACAACCTTTTGTAACAGCAAATAACTTGCATAACATTGGCTAACAAATTTTTAGTTTGGTAAAATTTCATAATAAGATCAAAGCATTTTCAGCATACAAACAAACTGAATTGAACGACAGCTAGGTCACATATTTAAAATGTGTTCGCATTAGTGGAAAGCCGAGCAAAACAACTAAAGTAAATTTAGGAATTTTACAATAAAAAAGCCCCAAAAGCTCTTAATAGGACACTCACAATACTGACATACCTTTGTCATGCGTTCAAAAACTACATGATTAGCCGCACTTTTTTGTTGCCAAATCCTGGGCACTGGGTCACAGGGGTCTGTTGGAGCCTATCCCAGCTCACATAGGGTGAGAGCCAGGGGTACAACCTGGACAAGTCGCCAGTCCATCGCAGGGCCACACACACAACCACACGCACCCTCACTCACTCCTATGGGCAATTTGGAATCACCAATCAAGCTAATGCACATATTTTTGGACTGTGGGAGAAAACCGGAGTACCCGAAGGAATCCCACGCAAGTGCGCGAGAACATTCAAACTCCACACAGACAGACCCGGCAATTTAACCCATGACCTTCTTGCTATGAGGCAAACGTGCTAACCACTATGCCACTGTATTGCCTGGCTCTATTTTCAAAATATTTAAATAATTTTAGATAGACATATTGGTTGCACCAGCTGCAGGTAAAAAAATGTATGCTATATTAGCAACCCCCCTTGCAGCAGACACACACTGTGCAAATAAATCACTGGTTTGGAATTCTGCATCTCCCTGTTGCATCAGTGTGTATTCATACAGCCTTTAGATGCTTGATGCTACACCATGGATTTATTAGACTAACAATAAATGCCAAAGGGTGTTGTGCGACATACAGCTTGCAAATGTCTGGGGAGATGTCCAAAAAATGGAAAAAATGGATGTGATGAAGCATTTTCAAGGCAAACATTTGACTCATTAAAGGTGCTTCATTACATCATGCAGTGAAACTCCATACAGTATCCTGAGTCCCTTATTGGGTTAGAAACAAGATCTAAGTCCCACTCATTTTAGTAATAAATGATTTATACTTTGTGCTACATATTATGACCTAGGAGTTCAGAAAGAACTCAACAAGGAAGCTGTTATTAAAAGAGGATTTAAGGAAACAAGCTTCCGATAAAGCGCTTCATCCAAGCTGTTCTTTTTTTTCGTTAATGAGAATGAAGTCAATGTGTCGCTTTTCCCTTCCTTCTTTTTCTGTATGTCAAGGTTAACAGAACGAGTCAGTGTTTCTGCTTGGAAAACATCAGTGGATAAAAAAATTTCACTTTTCTCCCCAGGCATTTAATCATAAAATGCAAATAAAAGATACAATTCGCCAACAACTCCTACCTTTGAAGGCGCTTATTACCAGTGAGTGCACTTCTTATGATTTTAAATTTATAGAATTTAAAAAAAGCATATCATGATGCACTGTAACAGCAAAAGTTTGTGGACAACTTAACAGCATATCTATAAGTTTAACTACTCAAATATTTGAATGCTCACAGTTGTCGGATGCTTTTATATGTTGGAGTGTTAAGATTATGTCAGCATGAAATGAATGCTCCTGCACACAAAGCTCCTGGGATCCATGTAGACTAACCCTTAACATTAGTGTCTGATCTTATAAATACTATTGTGATTGAAAAAATACATTTACAGTCAGTTTTCCAGAAACATCTGGAATAAAATGTACAAAATAAGTTTAGTTATGCGTTCCAATAATTTTGGAAATAATTTTGATATGCACTGGTCTGATTTTGTTATCGCTAAACAAATTGACACCTAGTTTGATCTGTCCTCTTCAAGCTAAGTGTAAAAACGCTTTTTAGTGCTAAAGTGCATTTTAAGTGCTAAAGATGTGATCATTGCTTGGGTGCCCTGGCGAACTAAATGCTATGCCACTAAAGCACGAGATAAACACTGTACCATGCTAACCAGGGTAAAAATACCCTGGCGAAGTGAGGCATAGTGTATAACAGAGTTTACACAGACAAAGTATACTTGTTAAGCCATATTCAGTGCTCATCCAACTATCCCCTATCTAAAGCTGCACACAGTAAATCAGTAACATTTGAGGATCAAAAGGGCCACTTCTCCCTCGAATGACTGTCAAGTGAGCAACAATAGCAACAAATACTGGCAAAGATTTGAAGAATATAACCTGGAATGAATTTAATTCCCTTTTTACTGCTGCACCATCTAAACTATGACACAGTTGTAAACAAAGTTACAGATATATCATTTCTGATGCACTTTAATATGCACTGATGCATTCTAATCAAAGTCATTTCAGTGAATGTGAAAATCTTTAGTTGTGCAACTCAAACCACAACAAGCAGCAGTGGCGGCTGGTAAAAAAAATGCTGGGGCAGGGGGGGGGGCAAACTATTAGGTACACAGGACTGTAAATTGCTGATGATGTATTAATACAGCTGGCTGAAATATTAAAGATTATAGTGGTTTTTAAAAAAAAATAATAATAATTGTAGCAGTAAATATAAGGACAATGTGGGTTATTTTTAGTAATTAAGACCTTAAAATACTCATTAAAATGATTAAAGAATAATTAAAATTCACAGATGAATAGTGTTGTCCACTAGTGGGAGCCGAAGATAAACCAATCAAAGGCATTTCTTACAATCCCAATGGTGCTATCATTAGTCCAGAAATATAAAACCAATATTAAATTGTTAAATATATAACATTTTAGTTACTATGGCATAATTTTCTTCCTTTGGAGGGGCACTGTCCCTATTGACTGGCCAACAATTCCAACGAGAATTACTATAAGTAAATTATCTCCAACTTACTGAAAGGAGAGCTGAAGGGGCTCCTAGATGTATAGACTTAATATAGCCGGTGCAGTTTAAACTGAATCTAAAACCTTTTCGACATTTTAGATTTATATACATCCGCTCCTCGTAATCACAGATGACTCAGTTTACTTCATAGTACTATCCTTATATTTCTTGGATCAGTCAATCTTCTGGGATATCGAATGCAAAAAGCAGCACCGACTTCATCATAAATATACGGCAGCAGGGGACACATTTTCCGGCAACGCTCCCGGCTGCCATTATCGAATCTGTTCTCATGCCATTCCTAAATGTTTGATTTGGGTCTCAACTGCCACATCAGGGAGGCATTTGCTTCAGTGGTGCAGTTAACCTGCAGGAATAATTAGGCCTTGTTTTCCTTGAGGACCTCTTTCAACCCAAAATACAAAAGAAAAGGAGCCAGGCAAGTTAACTATTGACTACATCTTCCAATTACATATTTAGCTAATCTATGAAAGGAAGGCAAACTAGGAGCTGCAACAATGTTTATCTGTCTAGAGATTAACATCTATATCAGTAATTCAAGAGCTGTCAGTTAAAAATGATGGACAGGTAATCGTTTTCCAGCTATAAACCCTGTAGGAACCAGCATTGTCATAGTTTGAGGTTTATGTGAATGGTAAAATTCACACCAAGGCTTTTATATTATTAAGAGTGGAAAAGTTCTCTGCCATGGCAAACAACAAGCCTCAACTCTTAAGCTTGCCATTACTATTATTTTCACCAGTACCAGTGACGCCTAACTCCAAGTGATGCCTCACTTTACTTGTGCATGGTGTACTTGATGTATTACTAACTATATTTGTTCACTGTACCCTATGTACTTTGTTTTAATTTAGCTAAATTTAATGTTTACAGGCTAGACACAAAACATTTCAGTGCTATACTTTTAATAGAACCATTTATTTAATCAGTATAAACCGTCAAACAATATTGAACACAGGTAATGTGACACAGCTAAAATAGCTAAAGAAGAATATTCTAAACTGCTCAATCATCCATTCATTTATCTTCTATACCCGCTTATCCTATAATTCGAGTAGTCTGCTGAAGCCTATCCCATCGCACATAGGACGAGCGACAGGGGTACACCGCCGGTCCATCGCAGGGCCACATACAGACAAACACACATGCACACATTCAGTCCTATGGGCAATTTAAAGTCACCAATCAACCTAATGTACATGTTTTTGAACTGTGGGAGAAAACTGGAGTACCCACAGAAAACCCACACAAGCTCCACACCCCGTGCCCGGGCTTCGAACCCAGGACCTTCTTGTTGTGAGAAGACCCTTCTGAATTATTCATTTCATCTTCTAGTTGTGAGAAGACTCTTCTGAATTATTCATTTCATCTTCTACACACGCTCATTCCCTCTTTCCGGGGTCACGCGGGTCTGCTGGAGCCTATCCCAGTACACATAGGGCGAGAGGCAGGGAGGTACACCCTGGACAGGTCGCTAGTTCATTGCAGGGCCACACACACAACCACGCACACTCACATTCACACCTATGGGCAATTTAGCGTAACCAATCAAAAAAAGAAAAAAAAAAATGAATGCACTCCGGCTATAGGCAGGTGTGTAATTCCCCTAAAGTGCGTTGTGTGGCAGATGCTGTGACAACGTAAGACACTTTTCCCCCCTTAAAAAAAACAAAAACAGATAAACCTTTTGTTCAGCCTCCACTCTACTTCCTCAAGCGCCTATTCTGCTAAAGGCTTCCGTCTTATGTGCTCGAGCCGCTGTTAATCTGAGATGCTGCAGTAATCCAATAAAGGCATTTGTGGACCATTACGGGCTCACTTCCTGGCTAACGGAGCACGAGGAGGCCATGTCAGGCCACAGAGAGAGCTGGTGCTGGCCGTTATTTATGGTGATGTGATGTCAAAGCACTTACGGGAGAAACGGCTGTACTCTCATTACCAGAAAGACGGCTCCGCAGCGGGAATTGGCAGCGGGTTGATTAATTACCCTTTTTGCTTTGACACCGTACAAAGAAAAGGCATTAGGAGAAGAACAAAAAAAGCGAATAGTTCTACATATAATTATAAAAAAAATCTGTGTCTGCTTCATATATATATATATATGAAGGACTTTTCAGTATAAACTGTATAGGAAACAGGGCTGATCTGGAATAACATTTTCCAAGAAGGATTACAAAATCGAAATTCTTTGGAATTAACACATTTGCAGCAGTGAAATATATCTGTAATCAATCCCTTCAAGGCGATGATAATTTAAAGAACTTAAGGTTCAGATTATTTATAAAGTGAAAACTTGACCAAACAACAAACATGAACTTGACTAGACTAGACTGAATTTAATTTAGCTTGACATAAAGATTAACAAGTTCACTGCAGTGGTACAGGATTAAAACCGGAATCCCAGGCAAACACAATGAAAACCACAAGATTTATAAATACACAAGACAAACAGGTAACTGATTAACTAAACAAGAGACAGAGTAGTACATATAAGAAGCATAACATGACACAAGGACAGAGATCACATGACAGGGAACAAAACAGTTGTTGCAGTAAACCTTTTAACTAACATATAAAACAGGTGCTTTCAAGTTGCATGAATGCAAAACCGGGTCACCTAACAACAAGAAGATCCCGGGTTCAAGTCCTGGGATAATAAGTGGGTAAAGAAGATTAACGTTTACTATCAGCATTTGAGATAATACTAAAGCCATTAAAGATGGCAGCAAATTTTGTTTATAGTTTTGCAAAACCTGCTTTCACACTACCAACTTGTTTTATGTCTTCTTTTACTGAGCACTAAATTACAGTACTGTGCTATAGCTGGCCACACTGGTTAAACTAAACTATGGCATTTTCCTACTAAAGGTCTTGTGAGATCAAATGATCAGCCAACAAAAATATTCTTTAACAAGGTTTTATCATCAATGTTTTTGTTAATGCCTGTTTGTCAGTTCAGCGCTGCACACTTTGAAGCCCTCGTTATGACCACAAAATATAGAGCATATTTCTTGGGCTTTTACCATTCGCTGTTTTCAGTGCTAGTAGACATAACCCAAATGTGGCTCAGCAATTCAAATGCATGCACCCACAAGCTTTTATCTGTCCTTATCTTCCTCCCAGTCGTCTTTATCGTTCTTGTTGCCATGGCACAGGTAGCGTTCGGTACGCAGCACTTTTTGAAGGCATTTATGTAAATCTCGTCTCTGGATTCAAAGTGGAATTCTCTCGAGATTGAGCTATCTCTGAGTGGGCAGGGAGCCCAGAAATGACTGACCCGTACATAGTGGCAGTCCAATGAGGCTGGCATCATGCTGCAGCTTTTAGCCTGTCCAGGAATCATACGAATGAAAGCACACACAAATCATCTTTCAAAGCTTTTGTTTGTAATAAAAACAGACTTCACACATTCTGTTTAAACAATGACTTTAAATTTCTTAATATTATATATACACAGTATGTAATTTCCTGGATTATTTTGAATAACTTCCTTACATTTATCTCTTTTTATAAAACTTAGCAATTGGAAGTTTATGGTCTTGCTCGTGGGCCCAGCAGTGGCAACAAGATGATGCTGGGATTCAAACCCCTCGATCTTCTAATAAGCAGTCCAACATCTTAACTAACTTCCAACATGGCTGTAAAAACAGTATAAATGACCAAATGTAGGATGTCCAAATAGCTAAAATGATACATGGATCATGTTTCAATAAGGAGAATGAATTTTATTAAAAATATTAGAATTTTATTGAAATATAAACAAAGTACAAACTGTTTCATAACTTTTTTCTAAACTGTGTCTCAGCACATTTTCGAACTGGCTTGATTTTTTATTTAATTCAGTAGCGTCTTTTTGTGTGGTTACAGTGAATAGAGTCATTTGAGTTAGGGAGTTTGACTATATTTGAGAACAGTTCACAAAAACATTGATACAGTATTTACATTTACAACATTTGGCAGACGCCCTTGTTAATGCACATCAGAGTCAAATCAACACCACTGTAATGTCAAAGCAATGGTGTAGGGGGGTAAAATTTGGTGTAGTGGGTTAGCGACCCGGTTGAAATCCGGCTTAGTTTCTTTCTGGTCGCACCAACCCCTTAAATCCTTCCCCATTTCATCTCTTTTTGCCCTATCAATAAAGGCAAACAAGGCCCAGAAAAATAAATAAATAAAGCATTCGTCTGTAATGGTTACCAGTACCTCTGTAAGTACGTAAAATGTATAAATGTAAAAATAAAAGCCTTTTCTTTTCCATCCACTATTCTTTTATGTCCCTTAACATTTTACTTCATCTAATTACATTCATATCCATCTATTTGGATTTGTCTAATTATAACAAATTACAATTTATTTTAATATAAGTGAAAGGTTTGAAACCTTTAATTTAGCAATACTTTACCAGTTCAGCCAACAAAAGACATCATTTGTAATTCCTCACAGGAAGCCTTAAATTAAGCTTAAATTCAGTTTCTTAAATTTTTTATATATATTTAATAGATAATCCTTAAACAAGCTGGAGAAAGTTTGACATTCAAAGTTGTTATTCATCTGGAAGTAGAATGCTTGAATTCCTGAATTTGTTTTAATGTGATTTCTTTAAATCAAAACCTTTATTGCTGTATTGCAATGCCAATTTTCTCATATTGAAATAATTAAAATGCAGACATTTTGTTCCAGCAACCTACAAATATGACCAATTAGTTAAATTGTCAACATTATAATGTTTTTTGCAATATAAAATAATCAAAATATTTTGTAAAAGAAAAAAAAGAAATAAACCATTTATACCTCGACAATTTCAACATCAATATGTAGCTTTAATTATACTGCAAAGGCTGTCCATTGACACAAACAAATTTTTAACGGTTCCTGGACATGCAACTTAGTATGCAATCATTTCGGTTTATTTAATGCTGAAAATGCTTAGTATGCACATTTACATTTGTAGAATTCAGCAGATATTCTTTATCCAAAGCGACTTACATTTACTTCATTTATACAACTGACAAAATGGAGTTAAGGGCTTTGTTCAGGAGCCCATGTTATTCAGCCTTGCTGGAAATTGAACACAGACTTTGCAATTAGAAATCACTTTAACCACTGTGCTACCACTTTCCATTGTTCCATAACAAATTTCCATTGTTAAGCTGTTTGCACACTGACTAGTTTTTAGTATACATTGTTCTATGGATGCAAAAAACACATGAAAAATGCACTGAAGGTATGGTGGAAGCGTGATTGGCGCAACATGATTTATTTATTTATTTTTTAACATGCAAATTTTTTTACAAGCCAGAACTTCGCAAGGGCAAATTTACACTAGTTAGCAATTCAGATTATAGAAAAAAAATCTTGTTTGGTTCAGTACGCTGACTCATTCTTAAGGCACATGCTCTCTGGGCATTTAAATAAATATCCTCATTTAATTCAGCACCATAGATTATAACGATAGTAATTACTCACAGGGGAAGAACCCTCCTTCTGTATGGAGTGAAATGGTGCATTGCATCTGTAGAAAAGGTCACATTGCCATAGTTCAGGCTGTTGGACTATGGTTTGTGATAAAGCTTTCGTTTGGGATCATACTTCCTTTTGTTGAAAGGACACGGTCAATCTCCTATCTTAAGACTCATTTTAAACAAAGATAAAACACAGTTATATCAAGAGTTTTCACTTGCATTTATCTTTAGGAGGTGCAGGAGTATGATGAATAACTGCTGTGGAGGTGATATAGTACCATAGTGTTTCTCTATAACACACTTTACCGCCAAACATTTGTGGACAACTTGGCAGCACAGTATTTAGTGTTTGGTTTTTAAAACTGGTATTTTGTTATTCTGAACCCCACTTTTAATTTTCAATCCTTTCACCACCCCCTACTTTTTGCCTTCAGCTTGAATAGCCAGATATCCATTTAAACCAAGATTTTGAAGGACCATAAATCACAAATTAATTAATATCATTAAAAAAGAATTTAACAGTCAATAATCATTTTGTTTTCCCTATTTAATTTTGTGTTTATACTTTAGTGTCAAGTTCTTAAAACAAACTAGTGTCCCAGTTTATTCTGTTTTAAGGGCCAAAGAATAGACATAGAAGGTATAAAATAGAAGTTATTTTATTTATTTCCCTTTACTTTGTTCGCTTTTCTTTGAAAAAAAAAAACATTTCCGCACACACTTAAAACTAATATTCTTCATGCTCAATATAATTAGAACAGTTATAAATATATTCTCTGTTAGGCTGTATGTTAATTATTAATTGTTGTCACGTCTTAACGATCAGCTCATTTAGAACGGCCCTCTATGAATTATGCATAACTGTCTGTAACAACTTAAATTATTAAAAACAAATTGATGAATCCTAATGTACGTTGAAGAGGGACAAACATCAGTAAAACTTCTATGATAGGAAATAATGTATGGAATAAAAACATAAAATGTATCTTAGCTAACCACATCATAAATTGTACAAGTTACTTGATCTTACAAAGAGTTTACTCTTTAATCGCTTGTTATATGGAACACTTAATTCAGGGGTCCCTAAACTTTTTTTTACAAGGACCGCATAATTGTTCCGTTCTTTAATGGGTTTCTTTACATTAAACAATAAAATAATCACTCTTCTACTTTTGCTGAAATTTCCTACACTTTGAATTGACTTTTCTCTTTTTCAGCCATTTGATCATTTGTCTCTTCAAATGATCTTGCTGGTAGATATGTGGTAGTGCCTGATCATCATTATGGAATGTTATGTTAAATTGTAGCATTGTGATGGTGAAAATTGAACAAAAAATTGAGTCTTAATAATTAAAATGGTTCATGGTCTTTTTTACTGTCAAAATTAGCAGTGGTTCAGGATCAAGGTTTAAGCTCCACCCTTATTTAGTTGCTGATGTTGTGCCCTTGAGCTAGGCGCTTAACTCTTTCTGGTTTTGGCATGCATAAATGCAATAATAAAATAAAGTGATTAAAGTAAAAAAGGGTTATATACAATTTAAAAGGAACATTTTCAAAATACATCTCTCCAAATGTGAGGGCAGATATCATCTGAGCCTACGGACTCTAGTTTGGGGTCCCCTAGGACTATGGTTAAAATTTGAAAACATTATTAACATATGGTCATTAGCAAATAATCAAATTAGACAAGTGTTTATAATAGAGTGTTTAACTAGCAATAGTTTTCATTTGGCAAATTATCTAAACAAAACGAAGCAGTCTTACCTATTGCTCTTTCCTGATGATAATTCTTTTGGACCCATATTTTTAGCCCTAGACCAACATCCCGACCACATTTATATTCTTGCCATTCACTAAACCCTGGGCAAGCCCATTTTTATAAACCTACCACAGCACAAAAGGCCTTGGGGCTCGACTGTCCTCAACTATTTAAGGAGCTAGTGTATCCAGCTCAAAATGGCACGTCTCCAGGGTTCCTGGTATAAAGGAGGACATTCTATGCTCGAATGAAAGCAATTGCTTTTAAATTTAGAGATACAGACCATAGTTTCTGTTTTTTAAAGGCGTCTTGCATCAAACTATCATGCTTACTGAAATAAAGCATGCCATATACTGCTGTGATGTAGTTTTTTACTGTAGTGACAGGCTTAGTTAACCTGTTCATGGCAATATGCGATTGATGAAAAATGTAACATTACTGCTAGCTATTGTAATATTACTGCTAAGATATTAATGGTTAATTCAACTGTAAAAAAATGCAACAAACGCAGCATGAATTAGTTCAATGTGGGTGTATTATCAATAAATATGTCAAGAAAATTATTCAAATAATGAGTATAACCAATTAATATTGATTATGCTGTAATACAAATGTTGGCTAATCTGTGAAATGCTTTACACGCTCATCTGCTAATTTTTTTTCAGGGCATAAGAGCTTTAAAAACAAGCGTTACATTTTGTCTGGGGCTTTAAAATGATTAGTCAACTTTGCACTATAAAAAAAAACACTCTGAAGTTGCATGGTCATGCAGAATGCACATGGATTTAATGAATTTACATCAACAGTTGCAGTTGGACACATATTTCTGCGTCCCCATCTTACTCTGGGAAAACAAACATTCACTATCCACTGTTGTTAAAATGATTCATTTAATATGATGATGATTAACAAAGGTCAACGCGGTGACATATCGGTTAGCACAGTCTTCTCACAGAAATAAGATGCTGGGTTTAATTCCTGGACTCAATTCCTGAGCAAGGGGTCTTCTGGTTGGAATTTGCATGTTCTCCCCACGCTTGTGTGGGTTTACTCTGGGTACATATAGATTAATTTGATTGGTAATTCTAAATTTCCTATAGGAGTAAGGGTGAGTGTGTATGGTTGTTTGTCTTTGTGCGGTCATGCAAAGTGTGTAACCCTGCCTTTTGCCCTATTTGTGCTGGGATAGGCTTCAGCAGACCCCTATGACCCTGAGTTAGGGAGGATAAATAAATGAATGATCAATACAAATCTTAAAATTTCAGAATAAGCTGCTTCTAACCAAATAATTCTAACCAATACATTTCTGCTGATAAAGTCCAAAGTGTTTGGAAAGAAATTTGCTATATTTTGACTGGCTTCCAAAAATGACATTTTTTAAGGTTGAGGTAAAAAACTAGGCTAAGACCTGTTCTTTAAATATTCCCTGTTAACACAATTTAGCCTCTAGGCTAGCTTCTGGTGCATAGCCACGTTACGCTAAATATGGAACAGTCAATTCCTGTATGGCTGGATTTATAAAGCACAGAGAAAGTAGCAGCTCGGATAGGAAAAACCTGGCTGATATTGTCCTCGTGGAGAAGAGTTTGGATGCAGAGGTGTACACAGAAGCACAAACAGACGAGCTGAATACTGTGTCGGCGTGCAGCTTATTACAAACAGAATGCAGGGAAAAACAAGGCCCTGAGATTAAGTACTCATTAACAGTGCCAGTGTACAGTTTTATTTAATTTATTTTTTATATTATTTTTTTAACATACATAGGACATTCATCATTATTAGCACCTGCTTAGTTTAACGCGTTAATCATACAACTGACTTTATTACACTCTTTTATATCGTATATAGATGATTGAACAATTAATGATTGTCAGAACGATTCATTAATTAATCGTGACTGTGACAAAGAAATTACCTAAATTATTATGCCAATAAGTTAATAAATATTAAGATTCATAAAACAAATCACTGTTATTTTTCCTTTTTTTAGCTATTTATTTTTTTGTTTGCTTGTTTATTTAATTTACCAATAATAAGATTTAACATCAGATACTCCATACTGACTAAAGAGCTAAATTAATAGTAGGAGCTCAGCAGTTAAGATGTTGGACTGCTGATTGAAAGATTATTGGTTAAACTCCAAGCACTACCAAACTATGAATGCTATGACCCTGGACTAATGGGACCACTGAAACCCTCATCTGCTCAATTGGATATACATAATTGTAAGATGCTCTTGTAAGTTCCTTATCACTTCGATCAGATACTTCGATAGGAAGTCATCTTTTGCATTACCGGTATTTTACAGTTTTGTGTCACAACTCCACGCTGCTTAAACTGTGCTTTTATAGACTCTGAAATTCTAACATGAGATAAAACGACCATTTGACAACAAAAATATTAGCCAACAATTATTGGTTGATAATGTTGCATTAAACATTTATTTAATGGTCATGTTATAAGCCACGAAAACTAAGCTCAGCTTTCACAACAGAACAGCTTGTTGACTATGTTTCAGCACCTTGGACAGCAAAACTAGTTTCGATTCCTCAAACAGATGTCTAATAAAATCCCTAAAATCATTACACTTGCTCAGGTCATGTTTAGTCTTAAACTAGAGATCTTCAAAGAAACTATGACGGCTTGTTAAATATAAAAATAATCTGCCACATGGTCTGCAATGTCTAGAAATTAATTCATTGCCACCTGGCTGGCTCATTTTTTTAAATTAATAGTCTAAAAGATGTCTAACAAATTATTTTGCTATGTATTTGTAAACACCACTATCAACTTATCCTGAACAATCTGTATAACTTGATTTTTGGGGAAGCTGTTAGTATTGCAGGGGATTCAAAGTTCATTTAGGATTTGTTTTTGTTGATCAATTCATGTCTGAAGTGTATAATGTAAATCTTAAATGCAAATGAATTTTCAGCATAATACCTATTTTTTTGTTGAAACATCTTAATGCAGTACAAACTTAACCACCATGTCAACAAAACATACATAATCAAAATTATTATATCATATTATAATAAATTATATTATAATACCAAAAATTAACCAACCAGGGTGTCATTAGCAGCAAAAAAAATCTTTAAATAATTATTGTGATTTGTTCTCAAATATCTCTACATCATCTTTTTTTTTACTTTGGCCTTTTTTGGAAAAAAAATAAAGGATAAGCTTACTTAGACTGGGTTCTAGTTTTATAAAAAAAACATCCATATTTAAATATTTTTTTAAATAAAACTGGTATAAGTTTAATATAAAGGAAGGATTGGCTTAAGGTCGGTATATAGTCCAAAAACATGTACATTAGGTTGATTGGTGCGCTGGGATAGGCCCTAGCAGACCCCTGTGACCCCGGATTCGGGAATAAGCGGGTAAAGAAGATGAATGAATTTTTTTTTCCTAGAATTTTGAATTATTTTTCAAATTTTGAGTTACTTCTTGTAATCCTATTTTTTTTTTTTTAAATGACAATAAACCTCTGACAATTTCTATTAGCACTTTCTTATTCTACACTACAGTATGTTCCTCCAGTAGGGCTATTTGAACAGCTGACACATTATCACCAGATTAGTTGACGTGGCATGTTGATGAATCGTGCATGTGACATATTTAAATCTCAGCTATCTGCTCTTATTTACAGAGCACCAGGATGACAGGATAAATAGACCAGAATGGCAACCTGTCAGTGTATCTATTTGTCTTTTTGATGAACATATTTTACCCCCTGCTTGGTAAGGTAAAGGCTTCAGTCTGTAAAAAGCTGATCTATATTCATAGATAAACACAAGAACTGCAATTAAAAAAAATCACTGGTGAGTCAATAACAACTTTTACTTTTAGCTTGTCGTATTTTCTGTGTATAAGTCATACATTTTTGGGGGGAAGGTGATTCCAATTGCAAATACTGTGTAACAGCATTACTGTACGTTCTCTGCAAAAACGTGTAAAATGCTGACGATGTTTGCAAAAATATACAGAATTCTGAGCATCTCTTCCACACTTAATGGACATCTGTTTTAATCGACTTTGTAACTAATTGCTCAATTAAAAATTCACCTAAAAACTTAGTAAAAAAATCTTATCATATTAAAAATACATTTGGGCAGTTGGGTTGGTTAAGGGCTTTTTTTAGCAGTGGCAGTTTGGTGGTGCTGAAAATTTAACCCAGGATCCTCTGATTGGCAGGCCTTGATGGTTTTATTTACACACCACCTAGTGATATAAATAAATAAATAATAAATACATATAATTATAACCAAGATAATTTGCATTATTGTAGATCTATTTTTAAGCTCTTAATGTTTTAGAGAAACCTGGACTAGTTGATGCTCTCATAGTATTAAGGGGTAGTACAGTGTCCAGCGCATGCATACAAAACTAGTAGTATTTTTTATATCAAGGGTTTGGACATAATTGTCGCTTTGTGTGTATTTAGCATGTAGGTATGTTATTTCAGACAAAAACATTGTTTCATTTATGATTACTCGTTCTGATAGTAGTTAATATTTCATTTCATTTCATGTTCTTTACCCGCTTCTTTACCCGCTCCGGGGGTCACGGGGGTCTGCTGGAGCCTATCCCAGCGCACATATGGCGGAAGGCAGG
>JAOTQW010000038.1:1397608-1407724 GCA_026260075.1 Sisor rabdophorus | reverse complement strand
CAAACTCCACACAGAAAGACCCCAAGCCCAGGATTCGAACCCAGGACCTTGTTGTTGTAAGCCGACGGTGCTAACCACTGCGCCACCGCGCCGCCCGTCACTGAATTTCTACTCTGTAAATGTAATGTAACAAGTATGTAGGTGTGTACATATATAAAAAGGAAATTTATAGATCTTTTTTTCTAAATTTATGCCTATAAAAATCTGGCTTGTGCTTGTAAAATGTTTAAGGGTTGTGATTTAATAAATTAATCTTAAACCCTGTTTTATAGTACGAATGTTGCAAATACTTTACATCACAAACTAAGACAACTGGGACGTGAAAACTCAGTGGTTGTGGTAATGGCCAGTTGCACAGAAAATCATGGGTTCAATTCCCAGCACTGCTAATCTGACTCCTAACTGCACAGATGGATAAGATGGATAATTTTGTACTCGGAATAAGGTGGGTTTGCCAAATGCCAATAATTTGAATGTGAGAATATTATTAATTCTAATGAATTAGATCATTAAAATCTATCATGTACCGTTAGATGGTTCAAAAACTGAGATGTCAGTCGGTGAATATTAACGCTGTTAAAAAAAAGTTTGTGAACTATTCAGAATTCATAATCTGACCGAAATATACGCCAGAGTTCTAAGTACAGAACAAGTAAACGTGATCAAACTCTTTCATAAATTCTGGAACACTACCCACTATTCCATATTTTCAAAAGTATGTGAACTTTAGCTTTTGCTATAAGGTGTAACAGCATCTATAAACAATTTCTGCAACCGTCGCTTAGGTGTGAAACTCGCTTGCCAAAGAGCCAGTGTAGAACCTTGCCAACAATACAATATAAATCAATAATCCTGTCTGGGTGGTGTTCTTTCTCCTTTTCTTTCTTTTATCCTTTTCTCATGATATATGATTCATACAAGCTTCTACTTCTCCACTATAAAGTCCAGCAGGGATGCTTTTCCCTTATTTGCATAGAAACACAAAGCACAACACACAAAGGTCAAGGCTTTCAGACTCCACACTGATCAAAATAATAAAGAAAGCTACTCCAAGTTTAAATTATATGCATGTACCAGTGCATTACACAATATACAAATAAGGGGTTCATCAGGAAGTGTTTTATCTATAAAGTCCTTTCCCTAAAGGCAAAAAAGACAGAATCCTTTTATGTCACATACTATGGTGAATATAATAATTTCCATTTGTTCCTCACTCCTAGGGATGATAAATAGATAGTACCAATACTCAACCAATATTTGCTAAACACAGTGGTTTACAAATATTCATTTGTTTATCTTCTAACCTTCTTATTTCACAGAGGGGGCCTATCCCAGCACACATACACCCTAGACGATTCACCAGTCCACAACCACACACATTCGCTCGTATAGGCAATTTAGAATCATTAATTAACCTAATGTTTTTAGGCTGTGGGAGGAAACCAGAATAGCTGGTGGAAACCCACGCAAGTGCGGGGAGAGCATGCAAAAGGACCCAGAAATCGAACCCATAACCTTTCTGGTTTGAGGCAATTGTGTTAACCACTACACCATGAATTTAGTTTTTTTTGTACAATTTATGATATTTGATAAAAATTACAATGCAAAACTAAACAGTTTCCCATATTTGATTGGTTGTAAGTAATGGTGTGGAAGGATGAGGCGGCTTTCAAGTTGGTTAGGGATTAAAGCGAAATAAACACAGTCTCGCATTTCAAATGTGAAAATATTTGCTTCCAAATGCATTTCAATATTATAAAATTGTCTGAATTTGTGCTTATTAGACCAGTCATTAGCCATTCAGAATCTTGAAAATGAACATTTAAAAATATATATTTGTGCTTATATTGAGCATAATATATATATATATTATATATAATCAAGCCCAAATAAGAATATTAATACAACAACATTTTTGCTATTCCATAATTTAATTAGATACATTTTACAAAGTAAAATCTTCCCACCCACCACCAAAAATTGCCCCTCTGAGACATTGGTTACCCACACTTTGATGGTTGGCATAATATTTATTTCTTATTATATTTTTAAACAGGGCAGCACGGTGGCATAGTGGTTAGCACGGTCGCCTCACAATAAGAAGGTCCTGGGTTCGATTCCCTGGCACAGGGTCTTTCTAAGCAAAGTTTGCCTGTTTTCCCCACGCTTGCATGGGTTTCTCACAGTCCAAAAACATGTGCATAAAGTTAAATGGTGACTCTAAATTGCCCATAGGAGTGAGTGTGTGTTGTGTGTGGCCCTGCGATGAACTGAATATTAAGGATCCATTGTAATTAAAATTAGGAACAATATAAAGTTTAATTTTAATTAATGATAACATTAGTAAATGCTAGAAAGTTTATAATTCAAATGATCTAAACCTTATTATTATTATCAGATTATTATTACTGGGTTGCCAAATGTTCATACAGAAACTCTGCTGTTTTTACAAAATCTGCTGTTTTTTAACACTAAAATTCTGTTCAAGGTTAATTCCTATTAGCAGACAGCATCCCGAAATCTTTTCTAACCAATGCAAATATTAAATATTTTTAAATTTATTTGAAAAAAAAAATTTATTTGCCAGGCAGAAAGGAACATAAAACTGATTTAAAAGATTACAAAAATTCTATTCAAACATATTGGAATGTCCAACACCATGCACAAAATGCAGGATTTTTAATATTCTTTTGCTAATTTTTTTGACAGATATTACAAAAATCATACTGTGGGATCTCAGTTGTCATAATTTCAGACTATCAAGAAGACACAAGAAATTCAGTAACTCGCGGACTCTTGCTAAATGGTAGCTAGCACCGAACAAATATTGACAGTCATGCAACCCCCATTTTTTATTTGTTACTCAATAAGTTTCGTTCCTAGCTGTTCAGTCAACCAGAATCATTACAACATTTACCCGCAAGGTGGTATCAAGTTGTCGCATAAATTGTGTCATTGGAATTTCTTTTTAGAACCTGTCAGACTTTCATCAGAATGCCGATTAATCATCAAACTAGCGGTCATGGACAACAGATTTTAGCATACAATTACAGAAAGGTTTCAGGATTTTCAAAATGAGTCACAAACAGACAAATTTTGGACACACAGACAGACAAATTGAACAGCATGCGCCAGCTTACAACAACACTAACAAAAAAGTACAAGCTCTAAAAATGCGTTGTGGTCCTTCAAGTTCAAATCACAAACCAGCACTGTAAAAACATTGGCAGCTGAAGATGACATTTATAAGTGATTCCAGACAGTGCTTTAAAAAAGAGCATGTATTTTAATCTCACTGTATAATATAATTGGCTTTCTCTTGATATTAAACTTACTCCTCAGCTCAGACCATCTGCTTTCAATAGGCTGCTTATTAAAGGAAGTCCACCCCTGATATCTTGAACTGTGATCATTAAGCTGAGACAATATTTCACTGTAATACTCGACTATTTTTCAGAGGATTTTCTCTCATCATCATTTATTTAAAAATAAATAAATAAAACTAGCAAAAATAATTCATACAGCTGTCGATACACCTTTTAAATAAGAGAATGTACAGTGGACTTTAAGCCGTCTCAGGAGATACTCTTTTCCAGACTCCTGGTTTATGTCTGTAATTATTTTTTATGGATGCTCAGGCTCAAAGCGCACAGCAACAGAAAACAGGACAGGCTTTTCAGTCAGCGAGGTTTTTTCATTTACTCATTCATCTTCCCTATCAGCTTATTCCCGAACTCAGGGTCACAGGGGTTGACTGGAGCCTATCCCGGCGCACATAGAGCGAAGAAAGGGGATACACACCGGACGGGTCACCAGTCCATCGCAGAGCGTGCTTTTCATTCCGTCTGAAACCAAAGTTGCTTACTTACTAGAGAATCTACATACATACAACAAGGAGAAAAAGGCAAGGCCAAAAAGATTGTGAAGGACCTTAGCTAGCTCCTCAACAGACTTTTGTATTTGTTGGGGTCGGGAAAGCATTTCTTGATCAATGAGGAGGAGCTTCTTGCTTCAGGCCATCTGGGGGCTTAACCAGAACACATAGGAGCCTGGAGTTTCTACTGGACCTGCTTCTTATCCAACAATGTACCACCGAAGATTATTTGTCATTCGGCAACAGCCCTTAGGCAGATTAAAGTTAGGGGTCTGCTCAGAGGCAAAGTAGTGTCAACTTGCTAAGTATCAAACCCTGATCTTCTAGTCAGCAGGTGACCTCAACTACAGAGTTATCCCCTCCCCAAAAGCATCCCAATGGACATTTTTACAACATAATTTCTCATACAATATAGAAGGCTGATTTTTTTTTGCTGATTATTTTCTTTACATTTATTCAGCTAGCTCATCAACAGACTTTTGTATTTGTTGGGGTCAGGAAAGCATTTCTTAATGAATGAGGAGGAGCTTTTTGCTTCAGGCCATCTGGGGGCTTAACCAGAACACCTCGGGGCCTGGAGTTTCTACTGGACCTGCTTCTTATCCAACAATGTACCACCAAAGATTATTTGTCATTCAACAACAGCCCTTAGGCAGATTGATTTTTTTTTTTTTTGCTGATTATTTTCTTTACATTTATTCAGTATAACTATCTTACTTATCCCCCTTACACCTAAACGAGCAGCAGGGGGTTAACAGCCTTGTTTAGTCAAAGGGCAATGAAAGCTTGGTGCAACTGAAAATCGAATCCACAATCTTCTGATGAGCTGTTTGCTTAATCATGTGGTTTGTTATATCAAATAAACAATGTATATGTAGCTAAAGCACACTTTGATTTAAAGGATGATTATATGCATGTGGGATCATTCGAGTTCTGTTCGAACTCATCAATATGAAACCCCCAAAGCATTTTTTTTTCATCTGACACTGATGATTGCCTCAGTTGAAAACCTAATTATGCGTTAAGTTCCAGGCCAGTGAAAAGCCTTTTAAACATCCCAGGCGCAATCTGGATCCGGCTGATTGATCGAGTCAAGGGTCACAAACTGATCTGACCAAACCGGTTATTTTTATCGACAGTCACGCCACGGGGCAGTTGTGGGGATCCAGATGTGTATTATGGGACTGTGTGTTCAAACTTAAATGCTAACACATGTTCCCCGCGCCCTCCTGGACAGGCACAGCAGGAGGAGGGATAGGTTGTTGTTCTACATCTGGCTGTCTCGGGAAAAAGAAAAACACAGAAACCCTGGACCGCTGTGTGGTTCACATGTCAGCATGCTCCTTAAACATGTAAATCACCACCGACTTTCAATTCTCTGCCAAACAAATCGAGTCTCAGGTTGAGTCTCGGTCAAAGTCAGGCAAGTGTGCAAGAAGAAGTGATGGAAGATCTGCAGAGAGTCAGAGAATGCGGAAAGCTGAGAGGGAGCGGCGTCCCATCGGTCAGAGACGCGGAGGACGAATAAGGAAGGGGAGGTTGTAAAATGGGAACAGAAAGACAGATTGCGTGAAGGATAGCATTTACCTTTTTTTCCCGGAGAGATAATGGGCTCTCTTGGGCGCTATAAAAGTTTCATTCTGTCCCACCTCCTGGCAGCCAAGAATAATGATGGTGGCATTTCAGGTCAACAAGGTCACATGACTAAAGATTCGCTGCCAGCTGAGGCGAATTCGGACCGTGTTTTTATAAACCAGCAGAGTAAATACTCTTGAATGAACCGGTGGGCTTTGAGTCATTTTATTTGGAAGAATGCGGTTTCTGCAGCTGGAGACTTGTTCGTCATGCAGGAGCCCGCTAATTTGAAGCGATAAATTGTTCTCAATTCCTTTTTTTTATATAAGAACGTGAGATTGATTGGAATTCATTGGGGAAGTGGGAGCCCTATAGTTAAAGAGTTTGCCTGTGCAGTGGAAGATCATAGGTTCAAGTTTCAGAACTACCAAGTTGTCTCTGCTGGGTACCTGAGCAAGGTCATTTACCCTTAACTGTTTATTTGGATAAATAAGATCAACATAAGTCACTCCTGCTAAGTGTGACTGCCATAACCCAGAAATGTAAATGTTTACTGTATCATGGTTTTACACCGTCAAATTTTGTCTAAAGCAAGCAGAGAAATAATAACCCTTTTTTCCCTCTTATTCCATCATCACCAGAAAACTGCAAGTAACAAACTATAGCAAACATCTGCAGTAGATGTTGTTTTTTAAAATTATTTAGAGCATTTCAGGGTCCAAACAATAGCTGGGATGTTTCTTACTCTTTTATACATTAACTATACACAATAATTTTCTTATAACGTTAGTAAAACAGCTTAATAAAGATAGCTTATAATAATAGAAAAATAACTGTGTTCCTCTCGCCCCATGTGCGCTGGGATGGGCTCCAGCAGACGCCCTTGACTTCTTGGCGCGGTGGTGCAGTGGTTAACAAGGTCACCTCACAACAAGACGGTCCTGGGTTCGAATCCCCGGCACGGGGTCTTTCTGTGCGGACTTTGGATGTTCTCCCATGTGAGTGTGATGGTTGTGTGTGTGTGTGTGGCCCTGCGATGGCCTGGCGTTCTGTCCAGGGTGTACCCCCTCTGCCTCTCACCCTATGTGTGCTGGGATAGGCTCCAGCAGACCCCCATGACCCCGGAAATTTGGATAAGCAAGTATAGAAGATGAATGAATGAATGAATAAATGAATGAGTGAATAAATGAATGAATGAACATTTTACTACATCATGTACAATGGAAAAAAATCATAAAGAAATGAAGAAAACATGAAATTTGTATTTTTTAATAATAACACATTTACATTATATTCTCGTACCAGTCTAACATCTTAACCACTAGGCCACCCCTTTCCACTATTTCAGGTATTTGCTTAATGATCCAAGACAAATACTTTATAAACTATACTGGTAATTGTGAGTTGAAAAAGTTGTAGCATAGTGGTTAAGGTGATGGACTGTGAATTGGAAGATCTAGGCTTCATACCCAGCACAACCAAGCTGCCATACTCTTAACCCCTAATTGCTTAGTTGATTAACGAGATAAATGTAGGTTGCTTTGGATAAGAGTATCTGCCAAATGCTGAAAATGTAAATGTGTTAAAACTTAGTAATGGTTAATAAACCAGTAAAAGAATTCAATTAAATCTTGCTATTTTCATTAAAAGTGTGCCATAACGTCCTTTCGTTTAGTTGAGTCATTTGCATGTGAGTTTAAGTCAACTGCAAAATAAGCACAGTTTCTGACAGTGTGACTTCCAGGCCAAATACTGAAACTGAAAAATGAGCCACAACCACAGCCATGTGAATGAGTCACACGTGTGACCTGTACATTCATCAAAGTGTGCAGTTCATGGCAATTTATCACACAAGACCTGACCCATGTACTGGTCCAGAGTGATAGGATAGACTCCTGTGATTAGGGAATAAGCAGGTATAGAAGATAAATAAATTAATGAAAAATACAACACTGAATACACTCAGTATTACTTCTGGGCTAAACATGTCCCTAGTGGTGGAGGAGGGGGAGGGGTTACCCATGGGAAATGAATGTTTTGTTGAGAATCCCCAGAAAAGCTCAGCAACCTTAATTATTCCCGCAGGACAGAAATAATGTTTTTGTTTGGTGAGGGACTTGTGTGGGTAAACACGCCACAGTTCCACAGACAAGTTTCAGAGAAAGCAGGTAACAAGTAATGAGCTAGGGCTCTGCCCGGGTGGCTGTGAAAACCTTTATCGGAAAGCACATGTGCTTTATGTTATAGGAGAAAAACAATTATTTCTTACTAAGTGGAGATAGTGGGGGAATGGCAACCACAGAATTTAATCGATTCACAAAACAAGCGGTCAACAAGTAAAAAGGAAAGGGAAAAATAATAATCTAAAGATTTCAGGGGAAAAAGCAGACAGATAGCAATGTTATTCTGGTTAGCTATTGGTGATGTATCGGATTCTTCTCCTTGCCAGTGCAAACACTGACTGGCTTTGCTCTTTTAGCTCATTCATTCATTTATTTAGCTTCTTTACCCGCTTGTTCCCTTATTTTGGGTTACAGGGGTCTGCTGGTTGATCTCTAAAGGGCAAAAAGTCAAGGGGGTACACCCTGGACAGGTTACCAGTCCATTACAGGGCCATTTACACTCACTTCTGTTAGCAATTTAAAATCACCAAAATACATGTTTTGGACTGTAGGACGAATTGAAGAACCCAGAGTAAACCTAAGAAAACATGGGGAGAACTCCACAATTGAAGGGCCCTGCTGTGAATCAAACCCTGACCTTCTTGCTGTGAGGCAACAGTGCTAACCACTGAGTCACTGTGCTGTCCTCTTTTAACTCATCCGTTAATTCATTGCTTCATTCATTCATTTATTTATCTTCTAAGCCCGCTTATTCCCCAATTTGCGGTCACTGGCGTCTGTTGGAGCATCTCAGCTCTCTAAGGATAAAAGGTAGGAAGGGTTACTCCCTGGACTGTTGTAAAAAACTGGAATACCCCGGATTTATCAATGTATGGCCAGGCTAATTTAAAAAATTATTTTTTTTTATATCAAACACAACTAATAAAAGCAGACAAGTAGGATATGAAAAATTATGATCAATTATAGCTACCTGTAAAGTAAAATTATTATTCTATCTGTGCTTTAACTAAAGCTTTAAAAAACTTGTATGTTTTTTTTTCCCCAATGAGGCTTGTAATTCTGGGGCCACGAGCAACGTGATTAGGATGATTACTGCTTTGGTGAGATCATCTGTTGCCAGGATACCATCTAATTAACCTATTTCCAGCTAGCCGTACGCATTTATAGCCTTAATGAATGCTTTCAACATGGACAGAGGAAAACTCATTGACGAGGCCCGAGTGGCCTGATTTAACAGATAGAAAGGGTTAGATTTCACGCAAATAACAGACAAACAAAAGGGGACAGTTAATGATGAGCAATTCCTTCATTTCTAAAATCTCATTAGGTGGCCCCTGAATGCACAGAAGCTCAAAATGTCTTCTCAAAGTGTAGAAAGTAAAAAAGGGAACACCACAGACAAAACATTTGCTGGACAATAAGAAAAACAGCATTAATATAACTACTTACTTAAATGTAGCACTTACTTAATAATATCAGACAAAGCCCAAAAGTTTGTGTTCGCTGAGGATCCTTCTAAACTATCAAGCGACATCACTACACAATCCCATGTAAAGTTGGCTAACTAGTGTATAGGTTCTGTTTTGTTTAAACTTCTATGCAATTTATGTTTAATTAGAATTTAGTGTAACATCAAGGTCCTACCAGGTATTTGATTTTGTTTCACTGTTGTATATGCAGACACCTAGAAGAATGAGACAAGACACTCGGGCTGGTTCTAGATTGTTTTAGTCGGGTTGTGCAAAAACTTGGTTAATCTAGAGCAATTTGGGACAATTTTACAGAAAAGTAGAACATCAGTAGCAACAAAGCTCCTGTGACATTTTTTAATTGTTTATTCATTTTTATATTTAGCTGACAACCTGATTGTAAAAAAAGGACTTTTTAATTAAAAATAATTTCCAATTTAATAATTTATTTGGTTATTTGGATTTTTGCTCCTGAAAATGTTTGCTATTTATAGAATTGATATTAAAGACCAGCTCATATATGTATGATCCGAGGATCGATTGGAGTATGAATTTGACCTGAAATAAAATTTAGATTAAATACACATTATTTTTATTATTTTCTTCAAAGCAACAGGAAGCTGCAGCTCTAAGATGAAAGTCCCATACCACCCCGAAACCATAGGTTGCATATCCCTGATCTAGTTGCACAGAGATCCCGCCTGGCTTCTGCATACATATCGGTAACCATGACCACATGATTGCATCATCAGCTGAGTTTAAATCAATCATTTGTCTTTTATATCTGTTTTATACACACACTATCAATTTATAATCACCAACTAACCAAATGTACATGTTTATAGACTGTGGGAGGAAACCAAGGTGCCTGGGGTAAGCCCCTGCAAGTGACAGAGAACATGCGAACTCTGCACAGAAAGACCCTTTGGCCTGCAATAGAACCAGGGGCTTTCTTGCTGTGAGGCAATCGTGCTAACCACTATGCCACTACGCCGCCGCTAATTTTAAAGTAATTGTTAAATTCATTTCATTTCATCTTCTGTACCCGCTTATTCCCGAATCCGGGGTCACGGGG
>JAOTQW010000038.1:1252148-1274876 GCA_026260075.1 Sisor rabdophorus | reverse complement strand
TAACTGGTTACGTGCGTGGGTTAAAAATGTGGCGCGAGGAGAACGTGTCTTACCTCGTGCGCGTCGGTGAGGGCTCACGAGGGAAAAGTGCGCAGTGTGCAGAAAAAACCAACCAGAAAGAAAATCAAAACATTCGAAATACAATACTGCTGCAAGAGTCCGACAGTCACGAGTCCCTCCCTGGACCTGGGATCACGACACGACTGGCGGATTGACACACAGAACCGAACTGAACCGTTGTGCGTCGCGGGGTGGGTGTTACTCCGATTCCCCGCCTGCGCTCGAGCTCACGCCGATTCTCCTGAGCGGAATGTTAATGCAGGACTGGAGACTGGGTTAATTTTGGCGCTCCCTCCTGTCCCATCGTCTCCCGCTGCAGAGGCAGCTCAGTGGCGCGTGCTCGTGTACGTACACACACATCCACACGCGCGCGCACCCACACACAAACGGTTAAGCTGCTGACGACTACCAAGATGGAAACAGGGTGCTCCTGCAGAGGCAATATAACACGCGCGCGCGCGCGTGTGTGTGTGTGTGTGTGTGTGTGTGGGTCTGGATGATAAGCATTAACACAAAAAAATAAATTGAAAAAGTGATTAAAATAGGGAAAAAATTGTGCGGAGGAAACAGAATGAAGGAAACGGGGAAATTGAAAACAAATCTATAAAATGAAAATGGTAGAAAATAGGAAAAGAATTGTTAGACGTTAATTGTTATTGCCCATAGGAGTGAGTGTGAGTGCGTATGGTCCCTGCCTCTCGCCCTGTGTGCGCTGGGACAGGCTCCAGCAGACCCCCGTGACCCCAACTTGAGAAATAAATGAATATGAATGAATGAAAGTGATAAAAAACAAAATGAATGGGGGAGGAAAAAAGGATGTATAAGAGGAAAAGTAAAAATAAAGAAATAAGGTCGATTTCAATATAATAAGAAAATAGAAGGAAGTTTCCTTCTCGTCTCCCTTCAAATGAAAGAAAGCCGAATAAAAGAAAAAAATATGTAAGAAAAAAACTTTGATATGATGTAGTGAGAAAGGAAACGAGAAATACAACAGGGCATAGTTGTTATTAGTCTACAGTCATTAAGGAACTTTTACTTTCTCACTTAAAAATCTTTAATAAAATGTTTTCATCCCAAAAAGCACAAAACACAGGAAGTGGCGGGATTTTCCCGGAATCTTCTTTGAAAAACTGAACGAGCCGATAAAATCGAGAAAACGGTCATCACATCATTTTATTTGACAATTTTTAGAAATTTCTAGTAACCATTGGTTAAAATATGAAGATAATATTCACACTTTAAAATAGAAAGAAAACAAAAACATTTAAGCATTGAAGTTTCACAACACGTCCTGAGAACACACACACCGTTTGCTGGCTCCCTCCAACTTGGCAACAATCAATTGTTTATATAAGGAGCTCCAATAAATGCTCGACAATCGTTATAGCTACTTGGTTTTATCGTAGAAACACAATCGGAGTCAACAAAAGAAACACTGAACACAGCATTAACACTTTTCTTTAGGGGACGTTTACATGTTGCATTATTTTGCGTGCTCAATTTTTATATTTTTCACAGATGCACGCGCAGCGAGCGTACGCTGAAAAAGAGAGAGAAAAAGACCCTCAACCTTTCTGACTGCCACAAGCGGGTACTCCGGTTTTCTCCCACACTCCAAAAACATGTGCATAAGATTGTTTGCCCATAGGAGTAAGTGTAAGTGCGTGTGGTGTTGTGTGTGTGTGGCCCTGCGATGGACTGGCGACCTGTCCAGGGTGTACCCTCTGCCTTTCGCCCTATCTGCGCTGGGATAGGCTCCTGCAGACCCCCGTGACCCCAAGTTCGGGAATAAGTGGGCAAAGAAGATGAATGAATAAATCTTTCTTTTGTAATGTACAGCGCAGCTAACAGTTGCTTAACGAAGACATACATTGTAAATGGCATATGCCCCAATGAAAACCGCACAGTGCACGACAAGCTTAATTTGTTACTTAGAAAAAAACAAATTTTGTAAACAAAACACTGACTGATAAAAGTAACCATTTAATTTACACAACCAGGCCAATTACATTTTCAGCAGCTTCAATAGGGTATAAAGCAGTCTGCAGATCACTCAAATCTAATTTTGGTAGGCTAGTATTTAATTGATGAGGTGCTGATTTATTTCAAGAACACGATTTAATTCAAATATAAACAATTTTCTGAAACATGGAATTTACTTGGACTTCCTGCATCTGTTTCAGAGCCGAAAGCTGTTAAGTTCCAGACCATTACCTGATCCATAGCTGTTTGGAGTGAAAAACACTAATTTGTTGACAGATAAAGAATTCAGTGGAGAAAAAAACTCAACCTTTTTTAAGACCATTACTTACGACTTGCTAGACATTAGGGCAGCAAGGACTGTCCTAATCAGCCAAAAAATAATAAAATAACTTTAGCAGTTATGGTATTGGATGGCTGACCAAAAGCATATGGCTTTAATTCCCAGCACCACAAAGCTGCCACTTCTGGGCCCCTAATCAAAGCCCTTAACCCTCAAATGCTCAATAATTAAAAAAAAAAAGAAAAAAAAAAACATTAAAAAGGTCCATTTAAACAAGTTTAAGGTTTGGGAAGGCTCACAACTAAACCAGAAACAATTTTTAAATGCTTATTTTGTTTTTCAAAAAATGTTTTTTTAAGGTAGTGAACGTATATCACAATCACTGAATTACTCAGTGCCCTTGCAAATGGCAGACTTCCTTCCTAGCATATTACAGAATTACGGGATTATACGAAATACCTTGGAAAAGTTGAATTATTTTAGTAATTTGGAAACAAACAAACATTTCAGATGCACTTGTAGGGAGATGTTTGAGAGTACCAGTAACTCATCACAGATGAAAAATGCTCATGGCAACCCATTGTCTAGAAAGAATGTTCTGAGGCAGCCTAGAATATTGTTGCTAGACACAGTGAAAATCTTTAAGACTCATTTTTAATTGCATTGTTAAACTAGATAAACAAAAGTTTTTGGAGGCAGGGCTTATCCGACTGGAACGAATACCAGATTCCAATTACTCACCATGTCCTGATTCTATGGTGGCCGAAAGAGCTCAGCACTCTGTGACATGCAAAATAGTAAGTACAACAACACTTTTACACCACGCCCGATTCCTTACAAAAGGAATTTCCAAATAGGAAATGACATGCAAATATCACAGGCCACAAAAGCAATGTTTCAAGAGACCCGAAAAACTCCTCTAGGTCCTGCTTGTAGTTCAGTGTCTGTTTCTTACTTGTATTGATTGGTAAACATCTTTTGTTTATTTTGTTGTCCCACATTTTTTGGTCTTTTATTAGCCTAAATAATCTGACCAATAAAACAATTGACTGTGAAACAATAAAAAGGTCCCAGCTTGGTTCCTCACTTTTTTAAAGGTTCTTTGTGGTCTGTGCTATTTGCAGCAGGAGTATTAAACTAATTGTTTCATTTGTTGGGTTTTTTTTTAAATTTGTACATCAGCGTGCATATGTAACTCTTAAGCGTTACAATGATAATTGTAAAGTAAATGATAATTACAATAAATTATAAACAGTCCCATCTGTACAAAACCCCACAAAATCATTCCCTTAAAGAACTGATCAAAGAAAAATCTCGATTTCACCATGAAGAAAAGGAAATCACATAGTAACACTGATAAATATCCACACACACACAAGGTTCTCACGCACACACACATACAGGTTCCCACATACACATACCCATTCTCACGCACGTACACACACACACACACACACCCACAGTTTCTCTCTTACATTCACACACACCCCCCCCCACACACACAGGTTTCTCTCTCTTACATACACACAGAGAGAGAACGTGTGTGAGTGAGAGAGAGAACCTCTCAAACACACGCACATGCACACAAGTTCTCTCTCTCTCTCACACACACACACAGGTTCTCTCATACTCGCAGACACAGGTTCTCTCACACTCTCGCGTGCACACACACAGGTTCTCTCCCTCACACACACACACACAGGCTCTCTCTCACACACACACAGGTTCTCAGACATTCTCTCATACTCGCGCGCACACACACACAGGTTCTCACACACACACACACACACACAACAGCATGCACACGTGTGCACATGACATATACACACGCACTACACGTTCACATACAGGTAAATGTGTTCATTCACAAAAGTACACGCAGAGGTTCTCACACACAGTCTTGGTCACATTTACCCTCACACATTCACACGCTACATTTCACAGTGCAGGTGACACACAACAGCACAACAGAGTTTTTTTTGGAAAACATTAACAATCACTAAATGGCGCATAAGAAAAGGCACTGGAGCGAATTAAATCATGGGTGGGTGTGTTCTAAACCATTTATGAAGCTGCATGATTTTTGTGCTTGTCTGTTACTGGGTAAGATGTGCTATAAAAAAAAATAATGGAAAAAGTAATCATTTAAGGCCGGACGTGGAAACACAAAACCAGAACTAAAGAATCAGGCTGAGCCAGAGTTCCGGCTGCTCCAACCTGAACATGTCGGTAAATAAAAGACCACGTGAGGCTCGTTTACCCTGTTCACCAATGATTTAAATAAGCTGTGAGAGAGGGCACACCAACAAATGGGCACGCTAAGGCTGTTTCGGTCTGGTCTGGAGGCAGGAGGGGATGGGTCAAAGGTAACAGGAAGTAGCCAGTAGCGTCAAAGCGATAGACAGGAAGTGAGTGACCCGATACAGATGAAGAGTACAAAAGGTCAACATGGCAACACTGAGAGGAAGCAGCAGACGCAAGGTGGGCCTCAGCATCATCTTACTGGCAGAGAGAAAACAAACACACAGCTTACAGGGCAATAACGAATCTATAGATGAATAAAGGATTTAATGATAAATAAATAAACTTGAATAAATAAAAGATTTATGAATAAGTAAATCTACATATGAATTAACCGATCTATGCTATTATGAATTATAAATGAATCTACAAATAAATAAATAAAACCATTTTTTAGATCATGCATAAAAATGAAAAAATTAAAAAAAAAACCAAACGATCAAAGTTTACCCACAATTCACTGACCCAGTCTAAAACTTTCTACATTCATTTGTTCTCTATACCCGCTTATTCCCAAACTTTTCAGGTTCACGGGGGTCTGATGGAGCCTATCCCAGCTTACATTGTGCGAGAGGCAGTGGTACACCCTGGACAGGTCGTCAGTCAATCGCAGGGCCACACACACACACACACTCACTCCTATGGGCCATTTTTAGAATCACCAATCAACCTAATGCACATGTCTTTGGACTGTGGGAGAAAACCGGAATACCCGGAGGAAACCCACACAAGCGCGGGGAGAACATGCTAACTTTGCATAGAAAGACCCATTCTACATTTAATAATCATCTTAAGAAAGGTTAGCATCTAAGGAAGACTATTTACCTGTGGCTTAGATTAAGCGTATTGCAGTTGATGATTATCACAGAGGCGACGAGCAGAGGCAATGTTTGTGGCCAAAATGGGTCGGGATTCAAACGAGCCGAATATCTGATGAAGGAAATAAATAAAATCAAGTATGCCAGACTGATGTGGGGGGATTTATTAAACTCTTACTCTTATTTCTTAACAATAGTTTGGTAGAATTTACCGGAGGTTTCGGCTCCAGTAGATAAGCGAAGGGGCGCCGAGCATCACAGGTAGAGTGAGCAGTGCAGACACGTTCAGGTGAAGCTGTAGGTCATCTCTGACTTCCTGTAGTGCTGACTCTGAAAGGAGCAGGGCAGCATTACATTCGCCAGCCTTCCTTTGGCCCTCATCAATGTTGAAGCCGTTTTCAGTGTTCTGCTGCATGCTTTGTGGCGCCTAATTGAAAAATAAATTTAAATAATGACAAATATCACGCTTAGATAAATCAAATAAATAAAAAAATAAGGTAAGAAATTACAGAATGAAAATCTAGTGCAAATTAAAAGCAAATTTTACTGAAATGACCCTTCAAATATATAGAAACTCCTCAAGCGGGTAAATTTAAGCGTTCATTTTCCTGATTTTTACATTTTTACAGGCTGAAAAAGTCTACAACATGGCGCACCTGGTAGCAGACCAATCATTTTTCCTTCGGTTTTCCTTGTTTGGGTTTGTTCTTTATTGTTTCTAATGTCATATCACCTCTGAGAGGGCCGAGGCGATAAAAACATCAATCACGGTCCACGCTTCTACAACCACCATGCTTCAATACATCGATTAGCAGTAATGGATCAAATCATGTTAAGCCGAAATGTATGTCTCAGTATTTACCAGGTTCAGCATATGACTTAAAGACCTCTCAGACATCTGCAATCGAAGAACCTAGAAAAGAACACACCAGTAAACTGATTTAAAAAACTATTAAAAACTACTTCAATGTTTTTGTTGTTCTCTACACAAGAAGCTTTGCTTACTCTGTAGAGGTGAAGCAGAAAGCTGGCTGTGACAGACAGCGCTCCACAGGTGATACCGCCCAGCGCAGCCAGACTGAGAACAACAAGGATCTGAGCTGGAAGATGAAGGGTGCCACAGTGCCGAGAGACTGAAGGTCTGCAGCAGAAACGCTACCAGTCAGGATCTTACTAAGTGCTTAAATCTAGACCAATCAAACCAAAATCATAGTTTGGGTTGTTTCATTTTTCTAATCCTTCATTCTGGAATTGTTGGTCATGTACCTATGCAGTGGAGCCAAGAGAAAAGACAGAGCACGTAATGACATGCTGAGTACAGCACTTCCCCAGAAGGCCACCGCAGCACCAAGAATACACAGTAGAGGTGAAACAAGGCGGGGCCAGTCCTGACCTGGCCCCATTGCATCCTGTGACAGGTCTTCCAAAGGATCTATAGGTAAAAGGTCTATTGCAGGAAGCCCTAGAGCAGACCAGCCATCCTTAAACCAATCCTGTCTGAGAGAGAGCAAGAAAGGGTTTACTCATTTCAATAACATAGAGAAGTATACATACAGATGAGGTATAATGGTCGAAAAAGATTACCTGAGAAACAGGTGCAACAGCAGGAGAGGAGGCTCCAGTTTATGCAGCTGTAAACTTTCAACTATAGAATCTCTTGTGTTAATGGCTCGACCCGATCTCAGGATAGAAGTCAGCTGATTTTTTAAAGCAAGCAGCAACGGCACAGCCACATACACTGGCATCACAGGGCCACAGAAACGCAGGATCTGAGAAACCAGAAATTCGTTTAGAATGAATCGATCAACTAAAATCATTATCAATTAGGTGTGCTTTAACCCAAGTGTTGAGTAAGCATACCTGTCCGAGCACTTTAGGGAAAGATGTGCGCACAGAGATCTGCAGTGGTATCAGACACTTTATTAGTCACTGACTATTTAACAAAATTTCAAAAACCACACGCACTGGTTCCCAAACTGGGGGCGTGACTCAGAGGGGCATAAAAGGGTGTGTATTTGTGTGTGGGGGGGGGGTGTGATTGGTTAAGGGATGGGGGCTGGAAAGGCTAGTATGGAGTATACACAATGTCTGGCAGAAAATGCTTGGGAACCAATGCCTTATGGAGATTAAAAACACCTTGTACTGGCAGTTAGGGGCAGCATAGAGCTGAAAGAGGGCACATGAGGTGTTGTCTTGGCGACTGGTGTGCAACATGGCACTTATCTCGGTAACTGAAGGAAGTCTGGAAATGACAAATGTGTATTAGAACATGTCCTCCGATAATGATAAAATTGGGGATTTGACTCGCTTTGCACAAATACCCCGCAGTGATGAAGGAGTCCTCTTGAAACCATGGCACCTTCAGTCTGTAGATACTGGGCAGGCTTTCTACAAGCATAAAAAAACCTTCTTGTACAAATTGTCTGACAAATCACAGGGATTTACAACAGATATTAGTTTTATAAAACATTGTTGATACAGATTATTTGATTGGAGTTGAATTAAATGAGAAAAAAAGTCATTAAATGCCTTTGATAAGGTGAATAAAACAACCAATACAAAATTAATTATATAAAATTTAAAAAAATTAAATAAATGTTTTGAAAAGGTTCTGGGTTAGAATCCCAGGCATGGTATCCCCTTGCTTGTGTGGGTTTCCTCCGGGTACTCCAGCTTTCTCCCACAGTCCAAAAACATGTACATTAGGTTGAGTGATGACTTTAAATTGGCCATAAATAAATTGTGTGCGGTTGGCAACCTGTCCAGGGTGTACTTAGAACTACTTTGGAATAAATTAGATTCCACAGACTATCAGGTTGGGGTCAGGCTAGTCAAGTTCATCCACAGCAGACTCTGTTGGAATAGTAAGGAGCTGAACCCTTCTTTTTCCAACATGATTATGCACAACGCAAGGTCTATAAAGACATGGATGACAAAGTTTGAAGTATGGAATTGTCCAAAATGCTGAAGCATTCAGGGTTCTTTTCACTGGGACCAAGCCCAGCTCCTGAAAAAAACAACCCAAACCATAACTCGCCCTCCACGAAACTTTTGGCACAAAAGTGGTACAATTGGCACAATGCAGGTCAGACAAGTACCGTTCTCTTTAAAACCACCAAACACAGACTCATCCATTACATTGCCAGACGAAGAAGCGTGATTTGTCACTTCAGAGAATGCATCCACACTGCTTCACATTCATTTGCGGTATGCTTTACACCACTGCATCAGACGCTTTGCACTGTAGTTAGTGTGCGCATGCGTGGGTTTTTTCGGGTACTCCGGTTTCCTCATACGTCATGCACATTAGGTTGATTGGTGAATCTAAATTGCCCATAGTGAGTGTGCGTGTGGTTGTTTGTCCATGTGTGGCCCTGTGATGGACTGGTGACTCTAGGGTTTACACCTGCCTCTCGCCTGGGATAGGCTCCAGCCTTGTGACTCAGAGTTAGAGAATAAGGGGGTATAGAAGAATGAAGTTAAATTGAAATAACATGTGGTAAAGAATATCAGGAAAACATTATTAAAACTGATTAAGCAGTCTAATTCTTATGTAAATTAGAGGTGATGTGCATCGGCTTACCTTTGGCATTCTTGCACTGGCTGCTTACTGTGATTTTAAAGGCCTGATAAACCTGTTGGTTAAACAACATTACAGGTCACTTGTCTATCTTAAGCAGCAATTGAGGGACAGAAGCACCGTTCAGCATGGGTGGTATAATCAACAGTGGTTAGTCAGGTGGTAAATCAGTATGGGGGATAACAGGAAACACGTATAATGTACAAAGACTTAAAGTAGGAGTTTTACCTGATGAAAATTTTGCAGCTGTAGTATGTGCAATAGCCCAGATGTGTTGATGGTGATGTCACTTACTGTCAAGCCTGCAATCAAATAATAAATTAATAAAAACACTTCACACACATACATATATATATATGAGAGAGAGAGAGAGAGAGAGAGTTTCTTTTTATCCCAATGCATCAGACATGTGTTATACCTCATTGGTTTAATTTCAGTTTAAGCAGGTTAGCCATTTCATTATCTAAAACCTAGGATTGGTGCAAACTAATTTAAAAGTTACCTAACTAGCCAGCTAATGACACTTACAGGTTCCTTAGTTGCTAAAACAAATTATTTGTAATTCCACAATTTCATACTCTACACTAAATATTCAAAAATATAATCACATTTTAGGTTAAATTATAATACAATTTTTCTTCAAAATACAGAGGTTTATAGTGATGCAGCAGTCTGAGCATGTTGAATTTTGTGCTTACCAAATGATAGAACGTGAGGGACAGGAAGTGGAATTGTCAGGCTTTCTTCTCTCTGCCACTCACACTCCACTACAAACTAAAGTAAAGAAACATTTGAAGAGAAACTACCAGAATAGTTGTAATACTCACAAGACACAATTATTAAGAACTATCATTAAATACTTCAATACAACTGAGATACAGATCAGGTTTAGATTGTGTTATTTGGGGATAATGATTAACCTCACCGAAACCTTCCAGAGTATCAGTTTTGAAAAACTGTACAGTTTTTGTGGATGATTTTTTTTTACCTCCTGTGGATTGAGGCTTGAGGCGTCAATGACCAAATGAGAGATAGCGGATAGCTCGCTCAACTTCAGAGTCAGAACCTAGAGCAAAAAAAGAAAGAAAAAGAGAGAGATAGGAATAAGCTCACAGCAGCTACAAAGATCAATTATTTGTGTCTCTATCAGGGAATCCAAAACGATAATAAAAAAATGGCTTAAATATAGGAAAAAATATTGGTAAAACAGATTATCGGCTGATCTCAGAGTTTAAATATTATTTTTGTTACACAAATTCTATGTAAAAAGATGCAAAACACAAGTCCAAATAAAATAAAAACATTTGAGACAAAATTAAATTTTTTAAACACACCTTATAAGCTGGAAGTAGTTCTGTTTTGAGAGACAAATCCACTGCTTGAACACTGAAAGAAATTACTAAGCTGAATAAATAAATTTAATTATTATATTCATCAGATATTTTTAAGCTATGCAGCACTTAATTTAGTAAGCTCTTATGTTAGGATCCACAGTGTAAATTAAAGTCTAGACACTTTTTGATTTTTTAAAAGCTCATGCCGTGTGTCAGGTTAATTAAACACTTAACACTCACCACACAGTGCCATTCATTAGAGTGCAGCCAAAAACCCAGCTGGACATTTCCTGGAAAACAAAACAGGATCTCTAAAATAAACTTTTTTTTTAATCACAAAATAATTATTTATATTTGAAGATGAAGTTTATGTTTTCTAAGGAGTGGGAGTGAAAATTTTTTACTTCAAGAAATTACACAGAAGTTACAGCATTGCACTACTACTAGCAGTCGGCCGATAATGATATTTTAAAAACGATATTAATTATTTGCTTATTTATGTAAGCGATAACATTCATTCATTTCTCTTCTAGCCGGCTTATTCCCACATTTGGGGTCACAAGAGTCTTTGAAGGTGGGGAGGGTACATCCTGGACAGGCCACCAGCCCATCACACACTTCCATAGGCAATTTAGAAATCACCAAATCAACCTAATGTACATGTTTTTGGATAGTGTGAGGATACCAGAGTGCAGAAGGACCACAAATCGAAAACCACCAGACTATTGCCTGAGCAAAAACATATGACAAAAAATGTATTTTTAACAGTCAATATTACCTCTTACAGCAACTTTTTTTCTTTATCATTATGGTCCAAACCTAAACTTAATAAAGTGTACCATTATAAGTGATTTGTAAAATAAGAGCTTTAATAAGATAACTAATGGTAACTAAAAAGTTTTAATTATTGAAACTAAAAAAAACTAGTGATTTTATGTCCCAGATAAGCATTATTTGCTAATTTGTTAAAGTATTCATTCAATCTTCTTTACCCGCTTATTCCCGCAGTGGGTATACACTAAACAGGGCGCCAATCCATCGCAGGGCCACCGACACACAACCACAAACTCACACATTTACTCCATGAAACCATAATGTATATGGTTTTGGACTGTGGAAGGAAACCAGAGTACCTGGAGTAAACCCATGCAAGCATGGCAAGAAAATGCAAACTTTACACAGTTGCTTGGGAATTGAACAAGGGACCTTCTTGCTGTAAGGCAACAGTGCTAACCACTACGCTACTGCCAAAAAAATTAATTTTTTATACCCGCTTAGTCCCAAACTTGGGGTCACGGGGGTCTGCTTACCAGGTTGTTGTTGCAGCAGTAGAAGTGTGTGTAGGCTTTTCTGCGGCTGCTGAGTGCAAACACGAAGTACTGAACTCGAACTTCCTTTTTAAACAGTAAGAAGAGTTGAAAATCATGAGTAGTAGTGATGACTGTGTAGATGGTGCATCTCGATTAGCTCTGTATTTTAATGGTCAGAGTGCTGATTGAAAATTAGGGTATTTTAGAAAACAACAGATAGCGGTGATCATATTTCATGAAGCAACTCGTTTAGAAAAATAAATGGTTTATACCACTAATCTCAAATGTTAAGATTCAAGTGTTTATTTATGTTAAAGTTGCATTCTGTAACTTTTTTGGTTTAAGGTAATAAAAAATGCATTTTATAATCATTTGAAATTTAAATGTTCCCATTCTTCCCAGATTTTCTCAAAAGGTTCAAGAACTGGAGAATAGTCAACAGTAGACTAGGTTCTAGACACAGTTTGTGTTTGGTTATTGCTGCAAAATGTGTAAAGGTAAAGTTTAAATTTTTTATTCAGTAAAAGGTGGTATGGGCCACTTCGACAGATGACAGCTGCTTGCCTGTATTTGATTTCATACAACCCAGCCTTTAAGTTTTTGGTTCCCTTTGTTATAGGAAGTTGGACTTCAGAAAGCTGAACACTGTTGGACTACAAAAAGAGTATTACTCAACTCTAAGACTTTGTCACTGCCAAAGTTCTTCTTATAATTGCAACTGCAAGTTTTAGACAGAGATGGTAACCAAGAGGCA
This sequence comes from Sisor rabdophorus, assembly GCA_026260075.1. Lineage (NCBI taxonomy): Eukaryota > Metazoa > Chordata > Actinopteri > Siluriformes > Sisoridae > Sisor > Sisor rabdophorus. The sequence continues at coordinate 1,262,456 of JAOTQW010000038.1, read as the reverse complement.
AAAGTTTGAACTGCAGCTTTAAGGCTTTTCGTTGTTATTGTATAAATTCTGTATACACTGTGATCCAGGTATTAAAAACTATCACTAGCTAGACAATGATCCTGTTTGGCAGCACAAGTTTGCTATCATGTGGCCAAAATAGAGTCACTCGTGTCCTCATTGCACCAAATACTCATACGGGAATAAAGAGTTGATTGAGATGCACCCGGTGTGTGCATGCATCACCTTAGGCGCGCTGTAAAACAGTCGAAGAGTGTTTACTATGTTCCAGGCCTCCAGGGGGCCTATATGGAGAAGAAGTGAGAGAAAGAGGAAGACAATATTCTCTATCCATGCCTGGACAATTTACAGTAGTTTAAACACATTTACCTTTAACTACCTTTCATCAAAAAACACATAAACACACACACACGTACACATATACACACACATACACACCTGAGAAGCTAATTGGTGTGCTGATATGTTCGCCAGAGAGACGCGCAGGGTGGTAAACCAAGTGATGATTTAGTACGGACGTTCTTTTCTCAGCATCCTTTGTGAACTGAGAAATAACAGACATGAGGATGAGAGGGTGAGACGCGTTAAACTTATTTACACACAAGTACTAATATAAAGCACAACTGTATGCACCTGCCCTGTCTCAGGTTCGATCAGGTCAAAAAATGCCCGCACTGTAGCTAAAACCAACTCTTTACACCTGGAGAAAAAATAATATGATTAATAATGAATAACGAATCACATGCTCAAGCGCGTCAATAAGAAAAAAACTGAATTAGCCATAAATGGACTGAATGGTGATCTACATACCACACAATAGAGAGGTGATCAGTAGACACCCACGTCCTGGGAACTGCAGTCACCTAGATAATTTTTTTTTTAAAAACCTTATTACAATGTCCTATGATAACACAGGGGCATAGTATCAAAGGGTGAACAAGATTGTAACAAACACACTAGGTAAAATTAAGATAAGCTGACTGAACTAACCTATTACATGCTTATAATTACAGACCCTAGAAAACATACAGCACTGCTTGTTAACTGATCTGGTCTACTTATTCTCTGGTTCTAAATGTCATACATTCAAATCATTCAAAACTGAAGGGCCTTGCTCAGGGGCCCAGCCGTGGCAGCTTGGTGGTTCCAACAATGGCACCAATTTGTGGTGGTTCTTTGTGTGGGATAACACATGGTTTCACACACACAGTTACAGGTGCTTGAGCCGAGGTACAGTGTGTCCTTACGGCGTTTATTAAGTGTTCTTCATAACTGTTTTAATAATCTGATGTTTTTATGTTTCATTCAGAGAATAAAATGCTGGAGCCTATTCCAGACCTATTCCCCACGCTTGCAGGGGTTTCCTCCAGGTACTCTGGTTTCCTCCCAGATTAGGTTGGTACATTAGGTTGATTAATAATTCCAAATTGCCTGTAGGAGTGAATGTAAGGTTGTTGTGGTTGCGTGTGTGTGTGTGGCCCTGGAAACCTATCCTGGGTGTACATCCAGCCTTTCGTCCCATGTGCTCCGGGATAGGCTCCTGCAAACCCCTGTAACCCCGAGTTTGGGAATAAGCGGAAGAAGATGAATTAATTAATTTATTGAATCTTATTTGAAAAATTTGCATATTTTTTTAAAGAATTTAGTAGTACATAAAAACCTTTAAAAGGAAGAGGATTTAAGTCCCACCAGAGTCAATTGCTTTTTCCTGTGTGGTGCTGTTTAGTGTTGTTTATGTGGATAAGTGATTAAGGTCTTGGACTGCTGATTAGAAGCCTGTAGGTTTAATTTTCAAGACCACCAATGGTGGAAATGCTGGAGTCCTGTGCAAGGCCCTTGACTGCTTGGTTGGATAAATGGAATAAGGACAGAAATGCAAATAAAACAATGCTGCAATTAGTCTGCCTCACCACAATGGCCATTTTGTTTGGGTCATCCACCAGGCAGGTCAGGGCGGTCAACCCCGAGCGCACCTGATAGTCTCGGAATCCACCACCTACAGAAATCACAGTCACATTACGCAACTCCTTTGCTCTGGAGCTCCAACGACGCCTGACCACCGAATAGAAATCTGGAGTGACAAAAAAAACACCCAAAAAACAAACAGAGCAAAGATGAACAATGCAACGAAATTGATGGCAAATAGGGGGTTTGGAAGAGCTTTCCTACCAAGAATGAAGGGATCCAGGGAGAGAACAGGCGCCTGGTGAGGAGATGCCTGGGTGAGAATAAGGCTGACCAGCTGGGGGTTGAAATGAGCAAGGGAAAACAGAGCACGTGCAATTACGCCGCCCATTGAGTGTCCCACTAACACCACGCTGCTCGGAGGATCTGGATGATTCTGATAGAAAACACAAAAGGAGGCTTTGAGACATTTCTCACTTTTCCACACAACCTCTCACACAGTACATCTTAAAGATTTAGAATTCTGACCTTGTATAGTTGCAGGATGACCTTAATGCTCTCGTGGAGGAAGCGAGTTTGCCGGCTCAGGCTTCCTCCGTAAAGGGCCACCAGCTCTTCATTGAAATCGATAGTGAAGACATTCAAATGATGTCCCCCATCCAACGCCTCTGCTTTTCTTAGTGCTACCGAGCCCAGAGAACGAGCTGCAACATGTTCATCAACCATACTCATCAACAACTTCAAACCAATCAGAATCCGATACTAGAATTTTATAGGTAGAATTCTGTACGGTTTCTCACCTTGTTTGTAGCTGCCAGCATTTCCAGGTAAAAAGAGCACAGGGGCACCACTAAGCTTGAGATTTCGAGTTTCTTGAGCATACAGACCTTCACCGTACAAATAGAGTCCATAGGCAGGGTACTGTCGTGCCACACGCCGTGGGAGCTGGACACGCTGTGCACGCACACACGCACATACACTTTGGTATCCTTCCAAAAACCAACCTAATTGTTTTTAAATACTACTTGTTAGCGACAGGTTTATTCTAAAGCCCATTGATTCAACAATTCAAGACCTGGAATTTCCAAAAGCTTGAACATTAATCTGTAAAATGAATTATTGATATTTTGGTACTTATTATATAGGTTTAGTATATATAGTAAACACAAACTGTGTAATAAGATTACAAACTGTAAGTCATAGATCGCCAGTGCATCGCAGGGCCACACATAGACGAAAAACCACACACACACACTCACTTCTATGGGCAATTCCACACAGAAAAACCCCTTGCCCGGGAATTGAACTTGGGACCTTCTTGCTGCGAGGCGACACTGATGACCACTACACCACTGCGCTGCCCAAAACATAAATTTGTTTTTCAAACAAATACCACTTTTTTATGTTTATGATAACTGATATCCAGAACCGATATTTCAATGTTTAACTTGTTACTGATGACAACATGGAATTAAAACAGCACAAGGGTTTTATTTATTCTTTATTATTTATTAATCCAATTGCTTCCACACTGCTGCTGACCTCTAAAGAGCGCCTTCCCTTTATCACTACAATCATTGATGGTTGAATAACATCTGGTCAGGTACCATCTTCATTCAAGAGAGCAAGGGTTATTTCCATCTTAAGGATACCTGCATTAGACCCCTCTGACATCAGCAACTACAGACCAGTACCTCTTCTCTCTTTTCTTTCCAAAATTATTAAACATACTGTTGAACAATCTTCAAGATCCCAACCAGTCTGGCTTAAAAGCGGCACATTCCACAGAAACTGTTAGATCCGCCAAACTGTCATCTGTCCTCATCCTTCTCTACCTTTCAGCAGTGTTTGACACAATCAACCAAAAGATTCTCTTGTGCACCCTCAAGGGTCTTGGAATTAATGGAGCAGCCGGGCAATGGTTTTCTTTCTACCTGGAAGGTCACTTATATCAGGTAACATGGAGGGGATTGACATCTGCTCGACACAGATTAACCACTGTTGTCCCACAAGGCTCAGTACTTTGTCTTCTTCTATTCCCACTCTACACCAACTCTATGGCTCACATGGTTTCTCTTATCACTGTTACGCTGATGACACCCAACTCGTTTTCACTTTCCGTTCTCAGACACCACTGCTTTTGCTCAGATCTCGACATGCCTGGCAGACATATCATGGATGGCAGCTCACCAGCTGAAACTCAGTCCCAGCAAAACTGAACTGCTCTTTATCCATGGTGATCCTAACCCAGGCCTAACCTCGGGGTGACTATGAAAAACCAGCTGTCATTTTCCACACATATGGCTATTCTGACCCGCTTGTGTAGATTTACCCTTTACAATATTAGGAGGATTCCCCCATTTCTATCCACACAGCAGCATGTTTAGTTGCTTATCATTTCAAGACTGGACTACTGTAACTCACTACTGGCACTTCCGCTTAATGCAATACATCCTCTGCCACTGATACAGAATACAGCTGCACGACTTGTGTTCAACCTTCCCAAGTTCTCCCACACCACACTGCCCACCCTCCACTGGCTTCCTCTAGCTGCATGTATCAAATTTTACACACTTATGCTTGCCTACAAAGCCTGAAGTACCCAAACTGATATTGCACTATTATTGATCTTAAAACACTTACTGTAACAGTTTTTGTAACACTCCTGTAACAATTTATCTCTTATATTTGAAAAGTGGCCTGTTTCTTTCATGCAGAGTTTCTTATTATATACTTTAATAGGTTTACAGCCTATTGAACTGGTATCAATGTTTTCATCGGTAGAGGCTTCAAAGCACGGCGTACGTCGTTCTGGATAAGAGCATATGCTAAATGTTGTAAATGTAAATGTATTTAGAACAAAAAAAAATTTAAACATTTAAAAAAAACTTTCACTACCAAATTTAATATCATTATATATGCACCTTTATACTATAAATAGTATAAATAGTTTAGCTACTAAGTTTTGCTACTTTAGTCTGGTTAAGTACGAAGCAAGAACCTGGAAGCCAACTCTCCTTGTTTTAGATACTCATATCAAATGTCACCCAACTGGTTTTTACTGACTTGCCTCAGTGTTATAATAGTTCTCAAGAAGAGAAGATGTACGTTTTCGTACAATTAATAATTTCAATGCAGATAATCCAGAAAGTATAGACATTTCTATAGGAGTGAATGCAAGTGGTTGTTTGTCTGTGTGGCCCCGAGATTACCTGGTATCCTGTCCAGGATGTACCCCTGCTTCCCGCTCAATGTGCCCCAGGATACCCCACAGACCCCAGAGTTAGGCAATAGCGGGTTAGGATGAACGAATGAAGGTAAATTAAGTACATTATGAAATGAACCCACTTGCGCAAAATTTTCTAAACAGCCAAAGGGTGGTGCAAAATATCGGTATGGTAGTTATTCTATAACTTTGTAATTAATGATCCTAATGTTTCCATTATGTCCAGAAAAGTCTGTAAAACTTGTTTAAATTCCCTCTAAACCAGTTAATAAAGACTATCATTTAGTGAATCGAACTGAATCACGGGGCGGCGCGGTGGCTATCACCGGCGCCTCACAACAAGAAGGTCACGTTAGCTGTAGAAAATCTAAACCGGTTAGTAAACGATCCAAACGACTTTTAACGAATCGAGCTAAATTAATCACGGCATCCAGATATTTTCTTTAATTTCATTTATAGATTTGATCATTTTATTCGCTAATCCGGGATCCATAATATTTAAATAGGAAATATAACTTGCATTTATAACGTAGCTGCAAAATATTATATCAAATTAAAACAACTGATACAACAGGTAGCCTGGATTACTCCGCCGTGAGTGAAAGGATGCGTCTCAATCCGCGTACTTTTCAGGCAACAAAAGCTAGCACGCCACCACAGGCTACAAACGTTACTGCGCCTTCGGCTTTCACGTGTGTGGAGGTGTATTTGGCCACCCCGTTCAGCCCGGAAGTGCGCGGTTTGGGACATGTCCAGTTGTTAAAGTAAACTCACTCGGTACTCAGGATACTCGAACATGTAGGTCATGCTGCATCTGTTCTCCTCGAAACCGAATAGCAGCTCACGCAACCCCGTCAGCAGCAACGCCAACGCCGCTACGTAGAACCCGTAAATGAGCGCGTTCCTCATGTCTCCAGTAGCTTACACTCCACTGTATCTTGTCTCCATTTTTCCGCCCCCATTGAAAATACACGACCTATTCGAACCAATAGTCGAGCCCGTCCGAGGAAATAACGTCGCGAATAATTAGCAGGTCTCTCGTCCAATCAAGTGGTGCATTAGGTCTTGGACTCGACCAACTAGAAACGAAAAAGGGTGGTCTTTTGTGTGTGGGCCTACGACAAAAATACGGAAGCGATTCTATATTAGATTTAACTGTACTAAAACCGAATTAAAACAACTGATTCCTAAATTTCAAACATTGTATTTTAAATTTACTTTTTAATATAGATTTATTTTAAAGAAATTGATCAATGAACCATAACTATAGATAGTTATCCATATCTACTTGATTTACATTAATCTCCCATTTAATCCGCACAAGTTGTGCCCAGGGACAAAGATGCTAAAACAGTGTTTGGAGTAAAAGAAAAAGGAAATAGTATTGATACAGCAAACCGAGTTGCTAACATTCAAGAATTTGCACAATTTTTTTTCTTTCAGGAATAAACACGTTTATGATAATCATGTCAGGGGTGTGAAGCATATATAGAAAATATCCTAACCAGACTTCTACATTTATTGTTTCATTAGTTTAATTAATTACCTGTCAGTATAAAAGTTACAAATGCATGTCTGCGCACAGAAAAAGTAATAATGATTTAAAGTGATATATTGAAACAAATCAGATGAATTAACACTAAAGGGAGGTGTGATGAAGAAAAACGATAGTTTAATTTTCCAGACGCTAAACAGTATCAACAGTACTGGATGATGTTCAAGTTATGTTCTGTTGTTAAAAAGGTTGTTTTAATTGAGCAGCTTAGAGTGTTTTATTTTAGTGATGGTCCAGTCTGGTGTCACACCTGGAGTGAACTCCCTCTGAAATCTGTAAGATAAAGTCAAATTTCATAACTTGTATAGGAATGATCATTTAAATGTCACATGTCGGTCTTGTTTGGTGTTGGTGTGTTGGTGTATTTCGATTATTTTCAATGCGGTTACTCAAGGACTCACTCGTAATTAGCCGTTAGCAGCCTCTTGCTTATAGACTTGTTCCCATTTTTTCCAATAGGCACTTGAAAGAACTGCACTCCCTCTGTTTCCTCTGGCAGTCGGGCACTGGTAAAGTAGCAAAAGTGCGTCGTAATACTGACAAACATTCTTCCTGATGCAGGGAACAGAGAAAGTATAAATTGTATGTTAGAATTTTTTGCCACATTGACAACAGTACAGTAGACATCTAATTTTGCAGGAAAAAAATCAATGAGAAATGAGAGGATAATTCTTTACCATCGTCCTGGTAACAAAAACCAACATTTGTTGGTGTCGTGTACATGATGTCACCTAGATCAGCTGAAATTGCTCTTTTATAGCTCGACGGGAGATCAGCAAATTTCTCCTCCAGCTTTCCTATTACCTAAAGGACAACAGAGAGAGACACTGGGAGGAGTCAGACACACAATGAGCATCACAACTCACTTGTGAGAAAATTCAGAAATAAGACAGTGACATGAAGCTGTGATTGTGAATCAAATTACTTTTCTGTACTTACATCATTAGCCACGAGTCCTTCAAGTTCTTTGAACCGACACTGAGAAAGCAGGTATGATACAAGGGCAAATGCCTAAAATTAGACAAAAAAATTAGATATGATGAATATTCAATGCATGGTAAGACAGAGCAGAACCTGTAGTACATAATTGTGCAAATAGCCTAAGATTACCTCCCTTACAAACAACTGCACAGAGGTGACACCTCCTTTGCCAACACTAACAGCATATAGGCCCCGCCCCCGTCACCAACCTAAGCCAGTACTGAGGACACACCTTTACTCATAATGACAATATTGTGACCATGACCCTTCCTGGCGGCCACCACACAGGCCACGCCTCCTTGTTTGTTGCAGCACAGGCAACGCCCACATCAATCGTCTTAATTTAATTACAAGCGCATAATACATTTTATTTGTCTCAAGGTTGTAAAAAAACTAATTAACACATTCTAAATAGGATAAATGACATCATCTTCGAAGTATGAAGTGCACCTAAAAATCCTTAGTATTATAATATATTTTTTCAGTGCCATTTTAAAAATTATCATGCACGAAGACTGTAAAACGGAAATAATGCCCGTTCACCTGTTTGGCTCCGTCAGTAAACTCGTCGATGCTGAAATCTTTATCGTAATAAGCGCGAATGAGAAAGAAGCAGAATTTGGTCCGGAACCCGACAAACGGTTTCGGGGTAAATAACCGTCTCTGTCTGCTTCCCTCCCCATCCGAACTGCAGTAACGAACTCCGGACACGACGCACGATAAGGAGACGTGTTTTTTAACGAAAGACTGATTTCGAATTTCGTTGTGTCTGTTCAATTTTAGAATTGCGCCCAGAAGCGCAGGAGGCCTGCTACAGCTCCACCTGAGTAAGGGCAGCGCCATGTTTCTCTTCCATCACATATAGCGGTCCCCCTGCTTCATAGGTCTAACTATTAAAGTTCCTTAAAAAATTTTCGCGTGATCATAAATAAATCGGGTTAAGTTAGTATACCTTATAAAATAGGTATTTTATTTCTCTAAAAACAACCTTTATATGTGAAAAAAGACCATACTTATTATTGTCTTATGATTATAAGTTGCCGGAGGAGATTTAAGTAACGTACCACAATGCACAGACAGGGTGTTTATAACGCCATATACTCTCAACATTAGTGCACTACTAAAGGTGGGGAAAACAGCTGAAATCACGAACTACAAAGTGCACTACGGATTTATTTGGGATCGAGTCACGATAAGCTGTGAAAAGCGTACTTCTAGACCAGATGTGGAGGAAGGTGCAAGAAGCTGGTTTCTGTATGGAATGTCAGGAAAAAATCGAGGTAGCCGTATTTAAAGATGTGAATAGGGAACTTTTTTTGAAGGAAATCTACCCTTTGGTAAGTTAAAAGAATGTGTGTATTTGCTGACCAGCGTTCACTGCACGTTCACGTCTGGTACTATTAACACACACATACTAAATGATGTATCAAAATTTCTGTTCATCGAATGAGTTAGTTTTAGATATTACAACTATCTATAGTTAATTTTAACCAGCTCAGCTACTGCTGAGGGAGGTGGTAGTGCAGTGGTTTATTAGTGTGTTAGAATGCTAATTGGAAGATTCACAGTAACACCAGATAACACCTGTTGGGCCCTTAAGCAAGACCCTTCACCCCAAATTGCTTTAAGATAAATGCAAATGCTTTAGGAATAGACACCAGGGAACAAAGAGGAAACCATCATGAACACAGGAAGAACCTAGGTTAATGCGAGAACTTGAACTTAAATAACTATTCTATCCTTTCTTTGTGGTTCTTTTACAGAGAAAACCGGCGGTGCTTAAGGGGGTGCCTTTAGGTCCATGCCTAGAAAAATGGACGGTGGATTACCTGTCAGCAAAGGGGGGTGACAGAGAGGTCAAAGTTCATGTGTCGTCTGTTCCTCAGATGGATTTTCTGCATAAGAATTTCATATACAGGTCTGGATAGTTAGAACATGGATACATACATTCCTTTTTGTTTCTCTTAAGGTTTGACCTTCGAAAACATGCATTTTTATATCATTTTTAAAAATAGTAATTCGTCCAAAATAGGTTAAAACCACCACCTTATAGATCAGGGGTGGCAATCTTGGTCCTGGACAAATGGTATCCTTTGTTTAGCTCCATTCTAATCCAGCACACCTCAACCAAACAAGATCTTGCTAGGTTCACTTGAAACTTACAGATCAGTTTGTTATTGCAGATTGGAGCTAAACTTTGCAGGATACCCCAACTCTCCTGGACCAAGATTGTCCACCCCTGTTATAAATAGTTCTGGGGCAATAGTAGCTAAAATGTTAAGAAATTAATCTTATCTGCTGCAGGTATAGTCCAGATATGTGAAGAAACCAATTTCAATGTAAATCTTGATGTTTTTAGGACGTTACCATTTAACCAGTTTGTCCAGCGAGCTGCAGCAGAAACGCACCAGGAGTTCTTCATTAGTAAGGTATCCAGAGAAACTGTATCTGATCTAGAAGACCCACAGAAATAAATATTAGAATAAGAACAGCTAAAAGTTTCATGGAAATTTCTTTGTTAAACCACTAAAACAGGCCTTTTATACTGCCCATAATCCAGGTTTCATTATTTATAGCGGGTGGCGCGGTGGGGTAGTGGTTAGCACGGTCGCCTCACAACAAGAAGGTCCTGGGTTTGAAT
>JAOTQW010000038.1:1240640-1252048 GCA_026260075.1 Sisor rabdophorus | reverse complement strand
CGCACACACACACACACACTCGCGCGCGCACACACACACACACACTCGCGCGCGCACACACACACACACACTCGCGCGCGCACACACACACACACACTCGCGCGCGCACACACACACACACACTCGCGCGCGCGCACACACACACACACACAAAGTTTTTTCGTATTTCCTAGCAGATTGATGGCATCCTTCCACACTCTGGGATTTCTACAGAAAGGAAAACATTTACACAGGCTAATAATAATAATACTGCAAGATCAAGACACTTTAGACCTTCTCTCTTACACAAGCTTGGGTTTTTTCTCCCTTCTTTGTCTAAATTTAAAATTTCTATACAGCTTCTCAGTCTGGTTGTTGACAGCTGGATGTGGTTTTCGGCTCCTCACGCTGAGGATCTTGGTTAGTGGCTGTAGGTGTAGGAAACCCCACGGCCCCACGATGCTGAAGTCACATGAAAAAGGATCAGACGTTCTGGTAAGATTGCAAGTATTTACCAGCTGAGCAAAGAGGTGCGGCCCAGTGTCATGAAGTAGACCTGGCTGGAGCCTCCAGAACGCACAGAGGCAAAGAAAACCTGGAGATGAAGAAACCTTGAGTCATTACAAACCTACTCAAAGTCTTTGTTATGAGACCGGGCCTCTATGTTAGGGCTGCAGGAAAAAGCAACGTAATTTATGAAAATGTGTTGACATTAATAATTATAGCAAATGAGCAAATCAATTAATCAAAGCTAAATTTTCTTTACTATGTTGACTGATTTGCCAATGATGCGACAAGGAATTATTAAGAAAAGGAGTAGTGCTTTAAAGCTACTACTGCTGGGTCCCCGAGTAAGGTCCTTAACCTTAAAATGCTTAGCTGATAGCACTTTTTCAGATGAATAAAATAAAGCCAGAATGTACATTTTTAAAGAATTTAAAGGATATTAAATATATAACCACAACTTAAATGAATTTTTACTGGGAGTTTTTTGACAGACCAACACAAAGTAGCACATAATCATTCATCATCGTCTATACCCACTTTTTTTTTTATACCAAACTTTGGTTTACAGGGATCTGCTGGAGCCTATTCCAGAGCAAATAGAGCGAGAGGCAGGGCTACACACTGGACAGGTCTCCAGTCCATCGCAGGGCCACACTTTGGAGTGTAGAACCCATGCCTGGGATACGAACCCAGGACCTTCTTGTTGTAAGGTGGACGTGCTAACCACTGGGCCACCCTCACAAAATCGTTTTCAAAATGTTATACAAATGCAGATCTGAAAAGTGTGGTCTGCATTTGTATTCAGTCCCCTGTGCTCTAATACCCCTACATAAAATTTAGTACAATTAATTGCCTTTCGAAGTCACCTAATGAGTTAATAGGGACCTCTTGTGTGTATTTGAGTCTCAGTATACTGTTCTGTGAAGGTTTTTTAAAATAGAACACTAGTGAACAAACAGCCTCATGAAGGCCAGACAGGTCAGGGATAAAATTATGAAGTAGTTTCTGGTAGGAGAATCTGTCCACAGAACAACTACAGGTACTCCACAAATATGGCCTTATCGAAAAGTGGCATGAAGAAAAACACAAGTCCAGTTTGACACAAGCAATTTAGGGGACACAGCGAACGTGGAAGAAAATGCTCTGGTCAGACCAAAGTTAAAGAACTTTTGGCCTAAATGTGCAGTGAAAAAGTACTAATTGTCATCACCCTGAACACATGGTGAACACGTTATTCTTACTGTGACGCATGGTGGTGGCATGTTTATGGGAAGATGGAGAGAGCTAAATACAGAGCAATCCTAGAAAAGCAGCTGTTGAAGGCTGCAAATAAATTTGGGACTGAGAATCTGACAGCAAGACAATGATCCCAAGCATACAATGCTACAACGGAATAGTTCTTTTTAAAGAATTTAAAAAAAAATCCCATTAAGCATCTGTAGCAAGACTTGATAATAACACTCCCCATCCAATCTGGATGATTGACCTCTTTTGCAAAGATGAACGGAAAATATTGACACAGGTGGGACGAATACAAATGCACACCACACTTTCTTTTTTTTTTTTTTGCCTAAATTTTTTTTTAAACATTTTACTTCCATTTCACATTTATGTGCTACTTTGTATTGTCTATTACAAAAAATCCTAGGTAAGGTGACAAAATAACAAAAAGTTCAAGAGGTATGAATACTTCTTCAAGGCACTGTACCACCAGAATTAGGGCTATGATCTTCTTTAAACCATTACTATTCTAGATGCTAACCTACCAAAAAAAAGTGTTGTCCATGTGTTTTTTTTATCTGCTGTAGCTGATAAAATTCCTTGAAGATCAAATGAAGCCAGGTGCCTGCTGTGTTTAAATTTCCACTTAACATGTGTTTAAGAAAATTCTTTTGTTCAATTGCCAGTGAGTCTGCACTTAATGTTGCACTTTACTGTATAATGTAATGTATAATGTTAGAACTTTACTGAATATTCAATTGTTTTAGGTTTAGTATTTATTGCTTTTTGATATGTTAAACACTGTTTTTGAAATTCAGTTGTATTATGCCAGAGTTTCATAAAAAAATTACACATAAAGATCACTTTGATTTGGGAAATTAGTTGTTTAGATTGACCGAATAATTGGATATTTGGGAAAAATTGTTGCAAATATACAGCTTGCTTTTAAAGAACTAGAGGAAGAGAGTTAGAGAGAAAAAGAGAGGGAGAAAGACAGAGGATCTCACCTTGTCATTGCGTTCGCAAAGAAACTTTAGCCTCTGAGCTCTCTTATGCATGAAAACTCCATCCAGGTGCCCTGTTTCCACAGAGCGGATCTCAATGGCCTTTTCTCCCCAGCCCATGATCTGGTTGGAGCGAATGTATGCTATGAAAGGAAGGATGTCAGAAAGGAGAAAAGAAATAACAAAAGAAAGGAAAAAGAGAATGTAAGGTAGAAATGTGTTTTATTATTATTTATTATATTTTACTATTTTTTTAAGTTTCACCTCATATCTGCACAGTGAGTCACCTTTGTGTGTGTGTGTGTGTGTGTGTGTGTGTGTGTGAGAGAGACACATACCCACAGAGGTAGGCATCTCCCCCCACTGCAATACCACGTCTTTGGTGATGCGGCCGTAGGTGTTGACGTACACGCCCTCGTCCTCGTAACACACAAGCAGCTCGATGCCATCTGTGTTCGGCAGAATGATGATGGCATGTGACTGAATACTGGTCTGTATCTAAACACAAGCCAAAAAATCATTTGTGTTAGTTAAAATGTATAATAAAATATATATGTAGAGACATGAATATAATATGTAACAATGTTCGTAGTCATTTCTATTGTTGAAGTACATACATGAGTGGGCAGGTAGATGTCGTACACAGCTCCCGAGTCCACGTCCACAGCATGGAACCCTGAGCAGGATCCGTAGATGACCTTCAACCTCTGACCTTCCTCGACTGTTAGGTCCACCAAAAGGGGCTTGTGAACCAGGTCACCAAATGACTGAGATGAACGATAGAAGAGATAAAAAATACAATTAAAACACAAAGAACTTACAAATAAGGTATATATTTGCTTTTTGATAAGGCAATCTAATAATAGAAGAATAAAGCATGCCGGAAAAGTTGAGCTAAAACAAACGTCATATATTTATGTAATTGTGTTAAATGTACAGAACTCCATCCTAGAAAACAATTAAATTAGGCATTAATCCACCACTAAAACGCAAACCACTATCGGACTGCTTCATCAATTCGATTAGATAAGGTTTAACGTATATTCGACACAAAATTATAAACTGGCCCTCTTCTGCTTACCCAGAAAAAGTTTTTTAGAAATATGTTAATGGTTTGCTTATTAATATGTTTTGTCCAATCTCATTTTTCCAATAAAACATTTTGTAAAAACGACTAGGTCAAATCTTCTTTTAAATGGCTTTTAAAATGTAGCAGTATATAGTAGTTTTAACATCTGATGGCAGGATTTGAAATTCTTCAATTACTTAAGTAAAAGCCTCCCTGGCAGCTGTGTTAGCTAGTTTGTTTCCGCCCTAGAGCACAACAATGGCCGGAGACCCAGCAGAAGATTGTCCACGTTAATTAAAATTCAGTCTATTACAGGATAATTTGTTTTTAATTTTTAAATTGCTTGCAAAGTCTATGAAAATTAAAGCATCATTTAATTACTATTCTATACTATTCTGCTATACCAGACATTACTTTTTACTATACAAACTTTAGAATGCTTTCCCACACTCTTCTCTACAACAGTGCTCCCCGAGGTGGCTTGGGGACTGCTGCTCTAGAACACTGCTTTATGTAGTATACTCTACTATACTACAATACTATTCTATGGTATAAATATATATAAAATGTAAGGAAATATACTATAATCCAGTAATATAATAAAGTTTACTATGTTACACTATGCTATACTACTCTGCTGTTTAAAAAATGCCGTAAAAAATAAACCGAAATTATAAAAATTCCAATCCAACTGACCTTGAATGCCATGAACTTGTGATAGGGCTTTGGAGCCCAGGCATACACCTCCACAGAGTTCTTCAGTGCAAGGACTAGAAACTTGATACGCTCATATTTCACTGTTAAAATTAAAAAAGAAATATAATTGTCAGATTGTCTATTTGCGGCTTTAGGGTGACTTAAATTGAAGTCTTTTCCTAGAGAATTTGCTCATCTGAATACAAAAAGGGAACAGACCAACTTTGTAGTGGACACACCCCTCCAGATCCCCTACGGTGGTCCATCCCTGCTTCTTCTCCACCTCCGGGTCATTGTGGAGAATCTTGTTTCTCAGCCAGGACAAATAATACACCCGCAATTTGTTCTTTTTTCCTAAAAAAGACAAGGGGAACAGTAAACGAGTCAGTTGATCATAGCTGAAAAAAACTGAACCAAGAAAAAGATCAACTCAGATCAAATCTGAACTTAATTCTTTTTCATTAAGCAGAACAACAGTAATTACCTCATTAACTTAAACATTTAAAAATGCCTCAGCTGTTTTAACAGTAAAAGCAGGGATAGGCAGAACATGCTTCTTGAATTCATTTTGTCCTTTTGTACAACAAACCAATTTTTGGACCCAGTTAACCCTCATCTGGCATAGTATTTTCTGTTCTGGCTGATAAAACAATATATTAATAACACACAAAACCTGGGAAGAGGTAGCACTAGTGACACAGTTTCATTCATTAATTTATTCATTCATTCAAAATCAGGGTCACTGGGTCTGCTGGAGCCAATTGTAGAAATCTTAAATTTTAAACCCAAGTCTGTGTGATTGCCTCACACCGTAAACCCATCTCACTCGTTTTTTATTTTTTAATTATGTCAAATTTTTAATTATGTCGAAATGTTTATGTAATGATCTGGTCATAAAATGCTCATCAGAACATGCAATATAACACGGTTGTGTGTAAATCGATAAGTGGCACTGTGTTAGGAGCGTGACGAGGATTAAGCAATTTCCTTAGCTGCTGGAAAGCTGTAATGTGCTTTAGCAACTCTTTACTCTTAACCACAAAAAATGGTACATTGTAACCTCTTCAGTGTATAGCGTGGCAAAAAACGGAAACCAAGTGTCATCTTTCTCAAGTGTATTTATACAATGGCGCATACAAACAGATTCTAAGATTGCGCAAAAAAGGAAAAATAAACTATACATTTCTTTTTAACATTTACAGCTGTCCTTATCCAGAATGACTTACATCTCTTATATAAAACTGAGCAATTGGGTTTAAGGGTCTTGCCCATGGTGGCTTGGTGGTGCTGGGAATCGAACCCTGGTCTTTCTGGTTTTAGTCCAACACCTAAATGACTGATACACCCCTTCCAGAATACATAATTAAAATGCAAAAAGACAGCACAAAATGGTGTAAATATTAAGAGAGCCTGACTATTACCTGAAATAGTCACCAAGACATTTAGGCCCTCCAAGACGTCCATTTGCTGAAAGCGCCTGCGATTGATCAGGGGGTAGACCTTTCCTTGACCGCTACGATCAAGCAACATTAAACCGCTCTCTGTCCCGACCAGCAGATTAACACCTGTTTGATAAAAGGGTGTGCTACAATTTTAATTATTCTTAAACTATATCATTACATCACAGATAAGTAGGTGTGGGCAGTGTTACTTGAGTTCTTTTGTTTCCTGCTTTACACACTGTTGCTTACCTGGATCAAGAGTGTTCAGGCAATCAGAACCTGGAAAATACTAATTTACTTATCTCCCCCCCCCAACCTGGGATCATATGAACAAAGTAACATACAGCCTCATTGCTGGTGCTGTACAATTGTATTTTCATACACAAAAAAATTACCCCACAACGCAGCACACAGGATCTCAGAGTTAAACCGTTTCTTGTACTTGCGGATCTCCGGCGTGTCACTCTGAGGCCTGGTGTTGACGGGGTTTACGTTTACCACAGAGCCCTTGCGGGATGCGTCCTGCCTCAGAGCCTCCTGCAACCTGGCATCATTTCCATATCCTACCAAACAAAACCGTCACATGATAAAGGACAACATGCTGCACATCTGTGCGATCAACCATTCCACAACCAGTGATGGGAGAACTATACACTGTTGTAAAGATTTTTTAATCTACAAAGATTATTTTAATGTGCAACTAGTTAGCGCTAGTTCAGAAAATGTATCATGTTAAAATGAACTAAACTCTGATTGTTTTAAAATGGGAAACTGGGGTCTATAGTGGAAGCATGGTGGTAGACTTCACATTAAATTAGCAGTTTAGCTTCAGTTTTACTTATATTTAAGCATGGTTTTAATTACAGTGACTGGACTCACCCATGTTGTTTAGAGCGCTGCCTGTGGATGGAGAGATCTGGAGCAGGCGTGGGTCAATAAATGGAGTAAAGGAAGAAGAGGACTTGTGCTTCTGTATTGTAGCAGACTGGGACTGATTGAAAAGTAAAGAACAGATAAGAACAAGTGTCCAAAACAAGTATAAAGTTATATCTTATTTTTCTGGTATTCCTTAAGATGCTACCTTCCAATTGTGTGCACGCAAGGTCACATAGTAATCAGCGGTGCAGGATTCTTTATGATTACAAATCTCGACATGCTGGACCATATGAGCACCATCTGGAGCCATCTGCTTAGCAGCCTGTGACCACAGTAGGAGCTACAGGTGACCTGTCACCAGTGAGAGTATCTCTCTTTTATTATTTGAAAAGGTCCAGTTGCCATTTAAAAGGATTGTTATCCTGCAACCACCATCCATGCAGCAAAGTTTGCAAACAATTCATGATGCAGTTAGCTGTGCTGTAAAGTGGCACCCTTGATTTAACACAAGCTTTATTATGAGATTTTCTAATTCAGGCGCCCTAGCTTTTCCCCACCCTTAAATGTTGCTTGGCCACAGGCCTGTCTTTGTGACTTGTGTACACTGTTTAGGTGAATTGTTGTCCGCTCTTAGATATTATTGTTGTTGACCTGGCACTGCACTTAATTAATTTATGACCAAACGATGACTGGTAAGATCCTTGTCCTTAGCATTACTATAATAGAGCTTTTAATACCCTCTAAATTTATTGCTGGAATTGACATTTCTCTAGGGCTTTAATCTCTAACATCTCTAATTGCACCTTGTTTTTTTAATGACTTGAACAAAAAAAAAAAAGTAAAGATTCTTTGCATCAATTTTATATATTTTACAGGCCAACTACAAACTATCAGTAAACCTACAGTAACACAGTGTTCCCTGAATTAGATAGCACATCTAACCCTTAAATGAGCTGCTTATTTGTGATAGGGGTATAATTGCAGGCTAAGCACTGCGTTTTTTTAATAGAATTTATCACACTACCTATTCTCCGCCATCCTGAATTTTCACTGGCATTAAGAGTGTGACTGGTTTAACACCTGAAATAAATGTCAGCATTCAGGGCTACTCAAACCCTACTAGTTGTATTGCTGTAGAATGCCCTTGCAAAAGCTGACCTTTAGGAAGCTGCAGTCCAGGAAGGTAGTCAGACAAGCATAATACGGTACTAAACATCTAATCGAGGCAAAATTAACATTTAAAGATTTACATATAAATCCCAAAATGTTGTGTTTCAACAGAGAATTTATGTAGAAAATATAAAAATACATTGGAAACATTAGTCTCCTGTATAACTTATTACAGAACGACAAACACAAACACAAAAAAATATATGAACTAGATGATTAAAGAAGAAACACTTGGCATGCTAATGACAGACAAAGAAACAGTTGCAGAGGTTAAATTAAAAAAATGTGTTAAGTTGTGTTAAAAGTTACATTAAAATAAGAATCAAACAAACACTATCTGCTGTGGGATAAAGAACTAAAAAACTGCTATGCTACGAGACTAAAGGAATTGTTTGACAGAGGCACAGGGTCAGTGTTTAGTCTTATGGTTATTTTAATGTAAATTGATTTAAGTTGTTAATCAGCCTGGACAGAGAGGTGACGTACCTCCATAGGGCAGGGGATTGTGTCCGGGGTGGCGAGTGGGGACAGGGCAGGACTGCCATGGCATGAAGATGTGGAGGAAGGAGTGGAAGGGCAAGAAGAAGGGGGCGAGGGCTGACTCTGCTGGAGCAGGTCGGGCAAGAGGTGAATTTGACCAGAATAGCTGTTCCGATCATTCCAGTCACTAAAACTCAGGGGCGGCGTATGCACTTGGAGCTTTTTTACATCATCTGCGCTCTGGAATTTAGAAGAGGCTGATTGACTGTGGTGGTCCTTGCATGGAGAAGAGCCAGCAAGGGCAAATCTCTAAAATGTGTTTCGTCACACACCCACCCACCCATTGTGCGACCATCTAACACCAAACACTATTTAAATGATTTAAATATTTATCAAAATTTAGTCTAAAATGTTATGAAATTGTAAAAGATACTTTTAGCAACATGGATAATTAACTAGATTTCTATTTAAAAAGTAAAAGTCTATTTTAAATAGAAACATAAAAATAGCATAACAAATGAAGTTTTTAAATTATTTTGGGGCATCAAAGAAACCACAAAAGTACTAAGCTAATGCCAAGAACTGGTTGATGTATTGCATTATTTTGACAGATTTCGATGATAACTAATAGCAAGAAAAATAAATAAATAAAAAATTATAAAAAGAGAAAAACCTTCAAATAATGTAAATACAAGGAAATGAAATAAATCATGTATAAATACGGAAGGTGTCAAAAAAATCTCTAATTTTATTCAAAATTTTGTGCATGTATAAATCACCTGTCGCACAACTAGTGTGCTGTCTTTGCACAGGGTGGAGGCGACATCATCTCCATCCTCTTGGACAGCCATCATCTTCATGGACTCTGTCTCACCATTGCTTAGTCTGGATGAGCTGTCAACCAACAAACTTTTAGTATGATGAAAACTTTCATGATGAAAGTCACATTACTTGGCAACACTTAAAAATGAGCAGTTCGTTATTGCTGAAAGTGTTTTATAGGGTTTGTACCCTCCACGCGACTCCTCTGGGCCTGAGGTGGACTCCTCTCCAGCTTCCTGATCCACATCTTCATCATCCTCATCATCTGTGGTTCCTGAGTCATCGCTCGAGGAGGAATAATCAGTGACCTTGTGTTGTGGTCTCACATCCTCCATGGCACGCAGCTCCTTGGCCAGGGCTGTCAAATCCTGCAAGTGATGAGAGGCCACGAGTTAAACAGGACGCATAATACGACTCTTCCGATGCATTTACGCTTTTTTGGGTTGCTTTCTCCCACAAGTTATTAAATAATTACACTAAATAATTACTGTAACGTTAGGGGCTGCACTGCTCAGTTTCTCTTTGCTTTCATCTTTCTTTTTTAACATTTGTTAGTTGACATTTAAGGAACTGATAGCTGTTTAGTGTGGCAGAGGTCAGATGAGAAAATGTGACTGAAAAGTGATCAGATGTAAAAAAAATAATAAAAAAAAAATAAGCAAAGACAAAGAAAAGCACAAGGAGCCAAGGAGCAAAAGAAACTCCTGCAGCAGATGATTGACAGCCTCAAGTAAGGTCACCAGATCACCTGGGAAAAGGAAGTGATTAGTAAATGCAGGGTCAAAAAGAAGAGAGATTGTTAGCAAAAGACAATCCATTAGTAAGTTAATCAGAAGCGAGATCTTTTTCCGAGGTTTAGTCAGCTTATTCTTACCACTTCAGTCTATAGCAGCCACATTTCACAGCAGGTCTTCCCGAAGGTAAAAAATATAAATAATTAAAATCATAATGCAGACTGGCCTAGTTAGTAAGCGTGGTGTTTTTAAACACACACTATGGTCACAAACACCCACACACTCGCTACAGTTCTCACCGCCGGACGCCCAGGCTGAGCTTTTTCCATCTTCTCCTCTGCTTTTTTGGCCGCAAGCTCCGGCCAGTGCTGGGAGCCCTCAGACTTAGAGGAGGCTGCAGAAGGAGATACAAGTGTAAAGACTGGGCACACAGTTGCTGAGCTGTTTCCAACAAAGGTTCAGGTTGCATGATAAATCAGACATTTCTACCAATCAATGTGCACTCTCCTCAAAGGTAAATTTTTTGGGTGAGGTGAATTGAGTCAAGATTTAAAAATCAGCATGTGAAATTGGAAAAATCAAATGTGCCATCTAAATTCATCATAGTATTGACTGTATAGTTGTGACTGGATGATTCTTATGTTTCATTAACTGATAATCTGTGCAATGTGTACATATGTGTACATGTGGGTGTGTACATACTGCGTGGTCTAAACCTCTCTCCAGACCCAGCGTTGGAGTTACAGGAACTAGACCCTGATGAGCTGCTGCTGCTGCTGGGCCTAGGGGCAATCCTTTCTACTCGCTCCCAAAGAAGCCTAGGATCGGCATTACTACAGAGATAGTGTTGTTGAGTGTGTGAGCTCAAGAATAAACATGCATACTTTTACAGCACACAAGGCGAACACACGCATACCTTCCAGCGTTTTTCTGAGCCGGTGAGTTGCTCTGTGGTGTGCCTCCCTGGTGAGAGGCGTCATGGCGAGAAAGTACTGGTGACCTGGAGGTTGTTCTTATTGGAACCTTCCGGGGAAACATGCAATGACATTTGGTGTTTGGACTGCTGTGACAAATACAGCATATTATATATATATATACACACGTATATAAACACACATTACAGGTTGTCGAGGAAGAAAAATCTGACCCATATGGATGTGATCTGAGTAACCAGCCCCCCACAGGGCCTTCTGAGCCTGCGGAGGCTCCTCGTCAGAGTGTGGCATCATGTGTTGAGGGGTACGAATGTGAGCGAGTGAGGGAGCAGGTTCACTGAACAAGTGTAAGCGGATGATGGAAGGAGAAGCAGTTGAGCTGCTCTTTAGAGCATCTACCTGGGACCACTGTGCCTTTCTGGAGCCTATCCCAGCGCACATAGGGCGGAAGGCAGGGGGGTACACCCTGGACA
>JAOTQW010000038.1:1202361-1214892 GCA_026260075.1 Sisor rabdophorus | reverse complement strand
CAACTGAGCAATTGGGGGTTAAGGGTCTTGCTCAGGAACCCACAGTGGTGGCTTGTTGGTGCTGGGAAACCACCAAGCTACTACTTCCTCCCAAACTTGGTACACAATATCTTAGTATTCCTACCCAGGATAGCAGGTTCTTTTTGTAGCTGAAACAGCTGGGCTTCCAGGTTGTTGATCTGGTGCTGCAGGGTCTCCACTGTGCTGCGATGTTCATTCTGAGAGTGATGTAGCTGTTCACGGTAACTGGTGCGTAAAGTTTCTGTTTGTGCAGTCAACTGCGATACTGACTGGCTGTGCTCTGACTTTAGTAATACATTTTCTGAATGCAGTGCGAGTAACCTGAAGCAGAGTAAAACAAGAAAAATCCTTAGATACTTATAACGGACGTATGCTATTAATATTCATTATAATTATCTTACATGCTTACATTAGCTTTACTGCTTTCAGTTCAACCAAACAAATATCTCACTGAGCTATTGCATAAGTATCTTAGTAAATAATGTTGAAAAATGCATCATAAACAAGTTATAACAAAAACTGTTTTGTTTACCTCTCTCTTAGTTCAGCCTCTTTTGTGATCGTCTGCTGCAACATTTTGTTGTGACGCTCCAACAATGTGTCATATTCAGACTGGAGCTGCTGCAGCTCTGTGTTATAGCTCTTTGTACTGAGTTGACTTTCTTGCAGTTTGGACCGCAACTGCTCCAGCATGGTCTCCATGTTTGCTCTGCTTGCATGCAAAACATTTGACACATTAACACACTGGGTATCATAAAAAGTTCTAATTAAACAGGAACCACCACCCTTCCCATTATAAAGTTATAATAATAATTTCTTTTTTTAATTTATTTTTTATTTTTTTAAAGCAAAAAGGTTTTATTTTGAAATGTTAAAAGAGTGTAAAATTCTGGAAACATTTTTTAAAACTTTCTGGAAACTTTCTATTCTTCAAACCTCATCTTGGGATGGACATATTGCAAGTTACAATTTTATGTTGATATATTTGGGAAAAAATAAACCTATTAACATTTCATCATTGTCAATCTACAAATGTGCTTAAATAAAATAAAACGGAGCTGAACTAAACATGACTCAGGGACATTCCATTTCTTTGCTGTAGAAAGCTCCTGGGTTGCTTATATTGTAACATTTCACAGCATAACTGCAGTGAAATTGGGTGCATTTACATAAAATTGAATGGCTTTAGAGAATATTCTTAAAGAAGAGAAAAAATCCTCACCTGTCCTGTTTAGAAAAATTACTATCACCTTGGGTCGAACTTTTATTCTTTTGCTGCTTGAGCACATTGTGTACTCGTATTTTGTAACTTTCAAACTCCGACTTGGTGGACTCAAATTCAGCCTAAAAATTTGCAGTACAAATAAAACATTTTAATAATAATTAAAATGTATATAATAGGCTTTAACTTACAGTAACACAGGCTATCTATTTGACACAAATACACTATTAAATATTGATATAAAGAATATTTTCTTGCTTCTAATTCTGATTTTAAAAGTGTGTCTGTTTCATAAATAACATTCAAGATACCGTCATGGAGCTCAGATCATTCTGTAAAGTGGTGACTTGATGCTGGTAGGAAGTGACTGACTTCTGATATTGATCGCTCAGTGACTTCAGCTGTTCCTCTAGTCTGTACCGATCTGCAGTCAGTTCACTACACTGAATCTAAGACAGAAAAACACACACAAACTCAGTCACTTACATAAAAATAAAAGGATTTTGTCTTTGTCCAACCTCAAAAATGAGTCATTATGAGGCAAAACTATAGAAACTAAAGAAATAAAAATAGGTGACTAATATAATAAATAAAAAATACCACAGATATTTAGGTCATTACAAATGACCTCCAATAGAAAAACAAGTGAATGTATTAATGACTTGACATAAAATAGGAAAATAATTAATAATAATTTTCTAAAGGGGGTGGCGCAGTGGTTAGCACCATCGCCTCATGTTCTCCCCATGGGTTTCCTCCGGGTGCTCCGGTTTCCCACAGACCCACAGTCCAAAAACATGTGCATTAGGTTGATTGTTGACCCTTAATTGCCCATAGGAGTGAATGGGAGCACGTATGGTTGTGTGTGTGTGGCCCTGCGGTGGACTGCCGACCTGTCCAGGGTGTACCCCCTGCCTCTTGCCCTATGTGCGCTGGGTTAGGCTCAAGCAGACCCCCTTGACCCTGGAAAGTTCGGGAATAAGCTGGTATAGAAGATGAATGATAGAATTTTCTAAGGTATAGGTGTTTAAACTAGAGGGGCACCAGCACCTCATGATGTTGAGACAGGGCTCAGAGCCTGATTATTCAGAGGTGTACACAAGAAATTGTCTAATTACTCCAGCAGCTAATTATTGGGCAGCCATTAAAGCAGAGTTGGTGGGATTGAGTTCGCATGAATGAAAAGTAAATGAAGATAAAATGGTGGCTTTTTAAGACGAATACTAGTGAAAGTAAAATGATGAGTGGCTTGGCAGGAACGACAAATTGGTACAAATTTGCCTTCAAAACAGGCTTAGTCTTTAAACCGAATTAGGTAAGCTAATTTTTTTTCCATTAAAAAACAGAAAATAATTAGCACTTATTGAAGCAAGTACCTATTCTGGTGATTTTGCTTAATTTGAACAAAGCTACCCAAACTAATGCCTGCAATATAAAATTTTTAATCGATTGTGTCCTAAATGTTGAAAAACCCTCCGGAAGAGACTGCTAATCTTAGATCTTTAAGATCAGCAGTCTTAAATAAAAATAAAATAAAAATTTTTACCTTGTAGTTTTCCAGCTGCTGTTGAATTGCTTCTAATTCTCCTTTCAGAGAAGAATTCAGGATCATCTGAGATGCTTCCTGCAAAGCAAATACAAACAAAATAGATAACATTTAAAGCCATTAATTATATTTTGCTTGCTATAGTGCACACAAAAATGATGACATTTTTTTTTATTCCGTTTCAGTTAATTACTGAAATAAATAAATAAATAAAATGTTAATGGATTTCTGAAAGCTTTGCCCTTAAATACTTCACTAATAATTTAACACCGTGTCAAGAAGCTAATTAAACCAAGTAGTTTCACAACATTTTTAAGTCTATATGTGAGCTGTGGTGGTGTGGCGTTAGACTGTCCATCAGAAGTTTATTGGTACCAATTTAAGGCACCACCTGGGCTGAGCTCATGTGAAACGTGCATAAATGGTTACCAGAATGCTAAACTATCATGTAGATTTATACATAAACTAAACAGGATACCTTTTATCTCATCACTCAACAAATAAGTACTTAAATAACTACTAAATTCTAAGTTCGTACCTCTAGTCTAATATGTTGTCAGTATAATTATGGGTAATTCAGACATACTAAAATTGCCATTTTGATATTGTCAGGTGACAAACAATGTCCCAGCAAAAGTGGGATGTCTATTTTGAATAAACATTTATTACTTTTCATGTAACGGACATACTGCTAACCTTGCATACACATTTTGCTTACATTAGAATATGTAAGTAGATGGAAAAAAAAGAAGAACAGTACAGGATTTCTCTGGTACACTGAAAAGCAAAAGGTACCTACGTTCTTTTTAGCGTCTGCCAAATCCTTCTTAGTCTTCACCAGCAGCTGCTTAACTTTGGTAGTCTTTTCCTCTCCGATGTCCACAAGTGACTTTAAAGACTCTGCAATAAAAAATAGTTTTTCTTTATATACCACCAAGTATAAAAAATACTTAAACTCATTCTCCTTCAGGATTTTTTGGTAGACAGCAGAATTTATGGGCTGCTTTAGTTTTCTAGGAACTGAAGCAGCAAAACAGACCCAGACATCACACTACCACCATCATATTTTACTGTTGGTATGATGTTCCTTCTCTGAAATGCGGTGGTACTTTTATGTAATGCAACACACAGCTCAAAAATAGTTTTGTCTTGTCAGTCCATAAAGTATTTTCCCAAAAGTCTTGGGGATAATCAAGATGCTTTCTGGTAAAACTGAGACGAGCCTTTATGTTCTTTTTGCTTAGGAGCGGTTTTCGTCTTGGAACCTTTCCAAGCAGACCATTTTTGCCCAGTTCCTTTTTTTATGGTGGAGTCATGAAATTGACCTCAACTGAGGCCTGCAATTCTTTGGATGTTGTTGTGGGGTCTTTTGTGACCTCTTGGATAAGTCATTGCTGTGCTCTTGGGGTAATTTTGGTCAGCCAAGATAGATCTCAATTACATTCTTTCTCATTTGTTTCTGAATTTCTTTGGCTCTCGGCATGATGTATAGCTTTTAAGGATCTTTTGGTCTACTTCACTTTGTCGAGCAGGTCTTATTTAAGTGATTTCTTGATTGCAAACAGGTGTAATCAGACCCAAGTGTGTCTAGAGAAATTTAACTCAGGTGTGATAAACCAAAGTTAAGTTATGTTTCAACAGGGGGCAAACACTTTCTTACACAGGGCCATGTAGTTTTGGATTTGGTTTTCCCTTAATAATAAAAACCTTCATTTAAAAACTGTGTTTTGTGTTTACTTATGTTATCTTTGACTAATTTAAATTTGTTTGATGATCTGCAAAATATATCAGAAATATAATCAAAATTAGAGAATCCTTTCAGCATGTGTAATTACAGCACATAAAATATTAGTATAAACACAGCTAACATGTCTTAAAATATTTGAGAATGATATAAAAAATGATTTTAACATAGAGATGGAAATTTGTAGTAAACAGGAAGGCACAGGCTGACAAGACACTCCATATTCCAGGTCTCTATTTTTTTCCCTTAGTAGTGAAGTTGTCGTTCTTGTGTATGTACAAATGTACAACATAAAATTAGTTGCAAGCAATGTATTGCAAGCAATGTCTTCTAATTTTTTTTGGTGTCAAGAAAATTATTTTTCCCAAGATTATGCAAAGGAACACTTGCCTATTTCCTGGTTGAGTTTCTCCTCCTTCTCTCGCTGAGCCCATGTCTGTCTTTCCTGCTCTTTCAGCTGTCCATCCTTGTCAGAAAGCTGCAGGTTAAGCTCTTTAACCAGTCGTTCATAATCTGCCATCTCCATGTCCAACAATGTGTTGTGCTGGACGTCCTAAATGAGAATTTTTTTTGCATAAATATAAACCAAAACATAAGAATATTTTACACATCCGAAAAATAGACAAATACGCCATTTTAGATTAAATAAAAAAATCATGTGACCGTATGCAGCAATAATGCTGAGTAACTAACTTCTAGTAGCAACACAAAAACTAAACATTTATGAACATGGCATTTAATTGATATAAAAATAGCTGTACTCTAATCTAGCCTTTAATTTAACTGCTTGTTTTCTTGAATTAACTACAT
Source organism: Sisor rabdophorus (assembly GCA_026260075.1). NCBI lineage: Eukaryota > Metazoa > Chordata > Actinopteri > Siluriformes > Sisoridae > Sisor > Sisor rabdophorus. Next base: position 1,209,549 of record JAOTQW010000038.1, on the reverse strand, counting down.
GAAATTTCTTTTACATTTACAAATTAGAAATCTGTAATACTGCCCTATGATCTTGAATAAATAAATGTCATGCTAGAATATCTTGTCAGTTAAAGGCAAAATAAATAGTTTTAATATACATACAATAATTCTTATTCATGAATCTGTCAAAAAAACAGTTGTGTGTAGAAACTTTAACCATGCAGGATAACTAAATAATGCAGCTTATATGACAGTCTTATTGCCAGTGGGGCTTGTACTTTAACTAAAATAGGAGCAAAACAACAGGCAGACATGCAACTAATTTAAACTATTTAGAAACTGAAGACTTGATATTTGTCTTATATTTTATGCTATCTGTAAGCTTTGTTCATTATTTTAATATTAAATTTTAATAAAAGACAAAGATGCAAATAAAAGCATTAAAGCTTGGCAAACTTTTAAAGGTTGCAGACATCAAATCCAAAGTAAAAAGTGATCATGCTTAAAAGTTATTATTAGTGAACATACCTTTCTAAGCTGTTCCAGCTCCTGCTCTGTCTGCTGCAACTGGTGTTTCTGTTTCTGTAGCAAAATCTGAAGATCTTCAACTTCCTTTACAGCACACATGTGCTCCTTAAAACACAAGAAAACAAATATACATACACAAATTAACCAAATAAACATAAGCATAACAATATTGTAGAAAAAAAAACATGCAAATTGTTATATTATCAAAAAAAAGGCAATAATAGATCACAAATTAAATCAGTGCAGATGTTACCAAAAATCATTTGGCCTAATATTTTGAACCACCAAAAGGTTATTACAGTTCATTTTTTGGATATTATGTTTGGATTATACAGACATGTTTTATTAGATTATGAAGTTAGGTTATGAAATTGTGCAGACTGCAATGTAGATACATTGCTACCTTAGTTTTTTGCTCTTTTAAAAGCTTTTCTGCCTCCAGGTCTTTCTCTAATGAGGCTTTAACTTTGTGCATCTCAAGGGTCTGTGCCTCCAGCTGTCGTACGTTACTTTGAAGTGTCTCAATATGAGCAATCATGTCATCTTTCTCAGAAGAAAACTGCTTATTCTGAAAATTGCACAAATCAAAAATATTTTAAAGATTTGTCAACCTTCCTGCCTGACAGCATACAACAATTAAATTTAGTTTACACTGTGCTCAGCTGCATCGGTTCTTATGGTACTCCTTTAGGAGTGTAGGTCTCTACCCAATCTTCCAATTAGTACACCAGCCTCAGCTTTAACCGTTTAGCTAACTAAATGTACTTTATGCAGTAGTAAAGAAAAATAAGACATCAAGATTTATCATTACTTTACTTTACTATAATTTTACTCAATTCTACCACCTACTTCATTTCAAAAAATGACCATGAAGCAAAGTGTTGTAGAAATAAAACCTGAATACCTTTTCAACAGCTACATGTAGACGTCTGTTTAAGTCACCAACCAGTTTTTCTGATACCTCCAGTTTCTCTTTTTCTTTATCCAACAGCTCTGTTTGTTTGTCATAATCAATCATTAGATTCTGTAAAATATAAATACATTGATAAAGACACACAGTGCAGTTGAGAAAAAAGATAAAACTATACATGTTATATATGCATTATTCCACTATAAAATAAAAATCTCATCAATCAAAAAGGTATATCTCCTGTTCAGTCTGAAACCTCCAAAAGGTTTTCTTCCAGGATTGTCTGATATTGTCAACTCTGACCAGCTTCCCTGTCCCTGCTAAAGAAAAGCACCTTACACCATGAGGCTGCCACCACCATGTTTCAGAGTAGGGAAAATGTGTTTAGGGTAATGAGCAGTATTTTTTTGCCACATAGCACTTAGGATTTAACATGTATTTAACATAGGATTTAGGCCAAAAAGTTCAACTTCTGTCTTATCTGACTAGAGCTGCTTCTTTTACAAGTTGGCTGTGTCCCTTACATGGCTTGTTGCAAACAGACTTCTTGTGTCTTTCAACAATGGCTTTCTTTCTTGCCACTCTTCCATAAAGGTCATAAATGTGCCACTTGGCTGCTTCTTTTGACCCTTGTTCAGTCAGTTTAGATGGACAGCCATATCTTAGTTGGTTGTTGTGGCTCCTTAAGATGTTTAAAGCTTGGGATATTTTTAAAAACCTAACCCTGCTTTCAACTTCCCCATAACTTTATCCCCCACCTGTCTGGAAAGTTTCTTGGTCTTCAGGAAGATGATTGTTCAGTAGTGTTCTCTAACAAACCACTGAGGCCTTCAAATCAATAAAAATATAAAATGTCTGAAAATCTGTGAGATAAATTTCTATTCACCTACATTTCTGTAAATATTATATAATATTCTTGTTTCACATGACAATTAAATATGTTTAATAATTTTTACGTGTGAAAATGTGGAAAAAAGTTCAAGAAACATAAATACTTTTTTAAAAATCAAATTTCAGACCTAAATCCAATTGAGCATTTGAGGCAATACTTAAAAATTGCAGTTCACAGATGCTGCCCAGACAACCTGGCTGAACTTGAGCTACTTTTAAAAAATAATGGGGGAAAATTTAGTCTGGTAGAGACCCCAAAAGACTTGCAGCTGTATTTACAGTGAAATGTAGTGGTACTAAGTATTGATGCAGAGTGGCTTCTTGATTTTCCTCGCTTACAAGTCTGATTTCACTTGACAATTATATGCTACTTTGTGTTGGTCTACCACATTCATTCATTCATATTCTATACCCGCTTATTCCCGAACTTTCCGGGGTCACGGGGGTCTGCTGGAGCCTATCCCAGTGCACATTGGGCGAGACCCTGGACAGGTCGCCAGTCCATCACAGGGCCACACACACAACCATACAGTAAATTATTTGTATAACAATTTGTTTAGTGTAACATGGCATAAATGGTGCTATGGAATACTTTAACTTTTTACATCCCAAACAGATTAACAGATGTCTTGAAGTTATCCTAGAAATGTATACACCCAAATTATTACTTCCTACTGATCATTTACTGAAGTAAATTTGTGGAAAATGAGCCAGCCACCTTATACTGTACCTTATAGGCTTCAGCACCATGGATAATGGCCTTCATCGAGTCTGACATTTTGTCTTTTTCAGCTATCAAAGCATTTAATTCTTCTTTCAATCTAGATGCCTACAGTGAGGAGAAAGCCAGATAAATGTTAGACACTTAATAGTACACAAAACCACCAACAGCATAAACACCAAAATAAAACATTCAGAACCTCTTTTTTGCTGTTATCCAGTTCCTTCCTTGCTTTCACAGCTACAGCTTTAATTTTATTCAGACGTTCTTCTTTTTCTTTGTTTTCTTTTTCCAAAAGTTCTACAGAATTTGGAAAGAATTAGGTTAGTCATAATATAGTATTATGATAGAAAGGACATGAAAAAACATTTGTGGACAACTGACCCTCACAAACATTATTTCAGATTTACTCCCAATTCTGCTGTTAGATTAAGCTAGTAAGACTTTTTACTCAATTTTATATTTTAAATGTGAGATACATATTCATTCAACTACGATAGTATTAGAAAAAGCAGCACTAACTTTAGGTAAAGAGGTCCCGTCACAATCAGGTTAATTCCAAAGGCTGTGCGCAGAACAAGTGTTTTTTGATAGAACTCGTGTGGTTTTGTGCACAGGGTTATTGTTATGCTGAAACAATGTTTGGTTCTCCAAATTCAAGTCAAAAGTCAAAGTCGAACTTAAAGTTCCAGTTAAAGACACTAGACAACTGCATGCTTCCAAATTTATAAAAACATTCGGAAGATGGTCAGGTTTGTGTAAAACATCAGATAATGAATTTAATAAATATTATTGATAAATTTAATAAAATACATTTCTAGTAAAATAGTAAAATAATTATTACTAATAAGACTTGTATACATAAGATTTATGGCCCTTTATTATAGAACACAAAGAGCATACCTATTTGCTTCATGTTTTCATTGGTTGTAGATAGCTTGGTTTCCTAAAAATAAAGTTGGAACATCTGATAAGATACCAAGATAACCATGATACAACTAAAATTGTAGGCTCGGTCCAAATGAAATGATAAATTATGTACTACATTTAGGAACATACTTTATCTTTCATATAAGAATAAGTTAGTATTGTATGGTTATGGGTAGTCTGAATGAAAATTGGACTTACAACATCAGATTTTGGACAGGAAATGAGGTAAAGTTTTATTGCAATTACTCTTATCAATGCAATCTAACAAGATACACCAATAATTTTGGACATCAATTCTAGTTGCACTGTCTTTACTTTTCTCTCTCATCCTGTATGCGAAACACTTGGTTTTCCACAGGAAATAATAAAATACCACAGGAAATAATAAAATTAAAATATAAGAGAAAGCGCCTTTTCCATGTAATTTGTAGCTTGGAAAAATAATTTCCAATTAAATGGAATTAAATTCCAATAAAACAAAAATGTGAGGCTTTAATTGTGGCTGACAGATTTACGGAAAAAATACCTCTAGCTTTTATGTCTGACTCTTTTTTTTTATTATGATATTTGTGGAAACCTGGCAGTATGAGACAAAAATCCTTGGGAGATGCAATTCCACCCACATTTTTTATGAAATTCAGATAAAACTAAAATTATATTTAAGAATGGGACAGGAGAAGTTTAAAAGTTCCGAAAAAAATAGGAAAAGAACAACATCATTAAATGTTATAGATAGCAACAACAAACCTGTAGCTGGGAAATTTCTTCCTCTAGACGGGCTACTATGGACTCTCTCTCACTTAGCTTCTGTTGCAGCCTTTTTATGTCATTAGTATCCTGAGCATCGTTTTCAACTGCAGCTTCATACTCTTTGGGCTCCTTTACTTGCTCGTTCTGTTTGCTATGCAAATTTTTACATTCTGACAGAACTTTATTTGGGCTGGTCTTCTGTACACAGACATAAACATTGGGATCAGCTTGCTTCTTTTGCTGGGCCAATTGTACCTCTTTTTCTGTTAATATCAGTTTTTCTTCCTGAATTTTTGACAGGAAAAACTTTAGCAGTACACACATGTCCTCTTCTTTGTCAATGTTTATTGAGTAGTTTTTTACCAGTATTTCATGGACGTCTCTTAAAGCTTCAGCAAGTTCACTTTCACGCTTTTCTAGACGCCTGATTAGATCATCCCTTTCTTGAACCACAGTAACCAGGTCCTTTTGTTGTTTAATCATCTCCTCTTTTAACATAATATTAACCTTTTTATCTTCCTGAATGTTCGACAAAAGTTGGTTTAGCAGTACGGATATGTTTTCCTGACAGACCGTTTCCACAGAGTAGTTTTGCTCCAATATTTCAAACACATGCGTTTGTAAGTCAAAAAGCTTTTTTTCGCTGGCTTCTATAATCATTTTTAGATTGTTCTGCTCATCAGACACAGCTTGCAGATCTTTCTGTAGATTTGCATTTTCCTCGTTCAAGTCAGAACAGGTGGCTCGATCTTTTTTAATGTTGGATAAAAGATGGCTCAGCACTGCGGAGATGTCGTTCTCTTCATCGATTTTCACTGAGTAGGTCTGTGAAAGGATGTAATCAAGTTGCCTCATAATTTGAAAAAGTTTGTCTTCTAGTTCCTTTATTAATGCTTCACGTTCATTTGATGCAGACTGGTGATCTTTCTGCAGTTTGGCCATTTCCTCTTCCAGAGTTTGCTCTGAGCTTTTCAACTTCTCTATTTTAGTATCCTTCTCCCTTAGCTTTTCTTCCAACATCTGAATTGAAACTATTGCCTGCTCCTTCATGGTGTTGTATTTCTTTACGAAATCAGCAGTTCTGTCCTCAAGCCCTGTTTCAACGTTTTTCAGAAAAGCCTTGTTTTCCTCAGAAAGCGATGTACATTTTTTTGGGAAATCCTGTGCTGTCTGGACGATCACGTTGTTTTCACACTCATTACTGGTAACCAGACGCACCTTCAGTTCTTCCATTTCTTCTTTGTGTGACTCCTTTAATTCTAGAAGAACTTTAGCATGTTTTTCAAGACCTATAGTCTCTATGACATCCTCTTTAAGGCCAAACTTACTGTCTTCTTCTTCTTTACTTGTTTGCAATTCGTTGATCTTAAACTCCAGTTCTTCTCTTTCGACACTGAACTCCTCTTTTAAATGTTTCAAATCACCTTCAAGTTGAGTGTTCATATTAGAAAGAAAGGTGAGTTCTTCTTTGAGCATTGTATTTTCTAAATGTAAGTCATGTAATGCTAATCTCAATTGGTCCGTTTCATTCTCTGGGTCTTCGGATGCTGAGGAATGGAATTCCATAAGCAATTCCGACGGCTTTTGGGACCTTCTGTTGAGGTCTTCCTCCTCCTCTTGGACATCCTGAAGGTAGCTCTCTTTAAGGGCTATTTGCTCCGATAGCTCTTCCTGAACCAACAACAGCCTCTCCCGCTCGATATCGAAATCAGAAGCATTAATTTCAATCTGTTCTTCCAGATATCTAATTTCATCTTCATGCTGTTTGTTTATATTTGAGATCATCTCCTGATAATTGTCGATATCTTCTTGGGTTTTTTGGAGAGCTTTCTGGTGGGTTTCCTTAAGCGATTCCTTTTCGGTTAGCCATTTCTTTTTAGCCAACTTTAACTTTAGCTCCAAGTCTGAGATCTTGCTTTCATATTGCTGACGAATTGCTTCGATTTGGGAATTAAAGTCTGTCTGAAGTTGACCAATTTGAACAACTTCATTTTCCTTTGCAAGTTTTTGAAAATGTTCCAATTCCTTTTTGTACTTTGTTTCTGTGTTTTTAATCTGTTCCATAAGTGTAATCTTATCAGCATTGTCCTTTTCAGAGTGATCTATTTTCTCCTGGAGAGACTTCAATGTCTCAAATGACTCCTGTAGATACAAGTAATACAAACAAATGCTTGTTTAATCTTTTCAAACTATTCAAAAACAAACATTGTGAAGGTTAAAGTTTATGCCTCACATCCTTACTAGACTGGCTGTTTGTGTTGTTTACTAAGAAACTAAATCAGGTTCTTATGGAATTCCTGATCGCAAAAATAAAAAAAAAATTAACAAACCCCTTGCATTATGCATGTATAATCCCCACAAACAGGTCGGTGTTTCTTTTTTTTTTTTTTAAAAGGTTTCAGTGGAGCCTATCCCAGCGCACATAGGGCGGAAGGCAGGGATTACACCCTGGACAGATCGCCAATCCATCGCAGGGCCACGAACACACACACTCACA
>JAOTQW010000038.1:1177387-1189031 GCA_026260075.1 Sisor rabdophorus | reverse complement strand
AATGTGCGCTGGGATAGGCTCCAGCAGACCCCCGTGACCCGGAAAGTTCAGGAATTAGCGGATAAAGAAGAAGATGACTTTGTATAATTAGATAGATAAAGATTTCTCATGCTTTGTTTATATTTCAATAACAAATGAATCCAATTTCTAATGAACCTTTTGGGGCAATTACGTTTAGATATAACATAACACAAAGTTCAGAAACTTTGACAATACAAATTTGATTCACAACTTTTTCACAACATAGTTTGCTTATGGTTTCCATTGCCTTCTAGTGTCTAAAATCTTGCCACATTTTGATTAATTAGTCAAATTTAGTAATTATATAACATGACTCCTGGCAGGGTGCACGTGTGAACTCCTACTATGACCAAAAAGAGTATGTTGGCCGTAGTGTGCACTACTGGAACGTTGCTCTCCCCCTGTTTGAGTTGATCTTGAAGCACCGCCGAATTCCAGAGCCCCTCGATCCATTATTCATGCATTTTGCTAGTAAGGATTTGCAGGTAAAATATATATATATATTTTTTTCGTTTTTTTTTGTTTAAAATGCTACTTAAAGCAAACTTGACTTTAATAATGCCTTGTTTTTCCTCTTATTAGGTTTCTGAAATTAAAGGCTACGAAGAGGAGGCTAAGATAGCGTTTGCTATACATCTTGACATCGAAGGCAATACGAATCAGGCAATCTTGAATCTCGAGATGCTCAACTGTATCTCTTCACATTGGCATCTTGCTCGGGTACTGTAGTTAATTAACTGATCTTGCATAGTATAGGTATTTCTAAGTTGATTGCCATTGTTATTTTTATATAGGGGATTATTAAAGGATATTTTCCTTTTTTGTATTTGTTACTAAATAAATATTTTTATTGTTTAATTTATCTGTTTCAGATCTATCAGAGGCTTTCAGAAGAGGCAGGAAATGGAATTGAGGAAACCCAAGAAAAGTGTATCAACTTTCTCCTGCAGCTCAAGAAGTACTTATCGAAAGTCTACAATGCCAGTGCAGATGACATAGTGAAGGTCATTGATCTTATCCTACCCAGCTTTACTTCATTAACTTAAAAATGCACAGGATTCAATTAATTTTGTGTCTCACATTTTATTACAGCTTCCTGTATCATTGGAAGAAATTATAGACTTGCTAAATGATGTCAATCAGCAGCTTGGAGAGAATGGATATAATTTGGATGAAGATATCAAAGGGCATCCAATGACTTCAAGCCCACGGTCACGCTCAGAACCTGCTGTGGCTGCTTCTTATAAATTCTCAATATCCTCTCCAGCCAAAAGTATCTTCTCTCCCTCCAAGAGATCAATGGTATAGTTTAGTTGGTGGAAGTGTTTTTTTAAATTTTTGTTTAAATCCTAAAGTTTTTTGTTTGTGATAGTTTTCTCCCAAAACACCCCCCAACTGGGTGGAAGATCAGAAGTCTCTTCTGCAAGCGCTATGTCAACAAGTCAAGTCATTGAAGGTCAGTTTCTAAACAATCCTGTTTAATTAGTAGAGCACATTTCTATGTTCATGGGCATAACAGCCATACTGAAATAATTTGTATTACTGTACCATGCCAAAATTACATGTTAAACTGTTCATTTGAAACAATGCATATGTTTTTCTGCAGAATTAGTGTTTAACATAGAAAATAAAAGTGAAAATAGATATCGTGCATATTATGGAAGTTTAAAACAAACCAAAAGCAATATGTTTGCTTTTCAGGATGAGGTTCATGGTCTGAAGCACAATCAATCTGAAACCACAGAAACTCAATTTCAAAAAGTCTATCCAGGAAATTATGCAGCAGAGGCATTTCAGGAACCCTTTTCAACAACACAGTCCTTTCATGGAGTGCCCCTTACTGGTCAGTTATTAGGTTATTTAAGGCTAAATTCTTTTTTTCTTTGACTTTTGAAACCATGTTTACAAATTACTTTTACTTTTTAGTTGCCACCACAGGTCCTTCAGTGTATTACAACCAGTCCCCAGCATATAATTCACAGTACCTTCTTCGAACTGCTGCTAATGTTACATCTACCAAGGTAGGCAAAGGTGTTGAGGACTGTAGTGTATAGTGTTAAAACAAGGATTTTTACCAGTTTAGCAAATTACACATCACAATTATTACTTTACTGGGAATTGAACCCACAATTTTCTAATCAACAGTTCGTTATCTAGTCCATTGAGCTACCATCTTTATCTGTAACAAAATCAGAGTAGAAGTAGACACTTCTTGGGTGGTTGTGGGCTCAGTGAATAAACCTTTGTTCAAAATATATTTGTGACCTATGTTTATAGTTAAAATGGACATGAATTTTATTTTTAAAAAGTATTTTTTTGGTATTTGAGAAGTTTAAGTCGAGTTAGGGGCCTTGCTCAGGGGCCCAGCAGTAGTAACTTGCTTGAACTCAAACCCACAATCTTTCAGTTAGCTGTCCAACATCTTAACCACTAATGTCTTCTTCCCCAGTCTCAGACTTATTTTTGCATATAAATGTAATTTAGGAAAAGCATAAGTAAAAGAGAGAGCTTGTTGTCTTTCCTAGATAAGTACCTTTTGTATTCTTTTTTTAATAATTTTTTTTTTTACTTAACATGAACGATTGTCAAACTACATTGTCTGTTTTAATCACTCAGGTTACAAATGCTATGTAGGTAAAAATTTTGAGTGTGTCCATGTTTTTTCCTTTATAGGCACCAGTATATGGAATGAACCGTCTCCCTCAGCCACATATGTATGCCTACCAGCAACAAACACACACACCGCCACCTCAAACAGCAGCATGCATGTACCCTCAAGAACAGGTTTATGGAACCTCCATCAGGTTTGAGTCTCCAGCCACAAGCTTGCTGTCTCCATACAATGAAGAATACTGCAGCCATGTTTCTCAACCATCCACCAATCCAACATTGCCAGAGCCAGGGTATTTTACGAAGCCATCTGTCATTAATGCTCAGTCATGTGAAAGCAAGTCAGTGGACCCTAGAATAAACTTTGGCCTGCAAATTCCAGTTGAAACTTCTAAGGGGGGGCCTGGAGCAGCCTCTCAAACAACTCCAACAGCTGCTTTTAAGTTCAGTTCGAATTTTAAATCTAATGATGGTGACTTTACTTTTTCTTCTTCTGAGGTGAAGAATAGTGAAAGTCTTTTGGGGCTTCTGACATCAGATATTCCTTCCAAAACTAATGGCCATTCAACCCCAATGTCTCAAGACCCAACATTGAGCCAAGCTGAAGTCTTTAATTTTGGAAGTAAAGCTTTAAGGTTTTCATTTGGTGGGGAACAGGGTAAAGGAACTCCTTTTGAAAAAACTGACCAAGCATATGAAATTGCAAATGTGACCAAGCCAGTGACTCCGAAGGAAAGTGAGGAGAAATTTGTTGAAAGTGATGACAGCACTCGTGTTGAGGATGAGGATGGTCCTCATTTTGAGCCCATTGTTCCGCTGCCCAATAAAATAGATGTAAAAACTGGGGAAGAGGAGGAAGAAGAAATGTTCTGCAACAGAGCAAAATTGTATCGTTTTGAGTCCGAAACGAAGGAATGGAAAGAAAGAGGAATAGGTTCTATCAAAATCCTAAAACACAAAACATTAGGTAAATGTCGACTGTTGATGAGGAGAGAGCAAGTTTTAAAAATATGTGCTAATCACTACATCACTGCAGACATGGTTCTTAAACCAAATGCTGGGTCGGATAAGTCATGGGTATGGTATGCTATGGATTATGCTGATGAGATACCAAAGACTGAACAGCTGGCTGTTCGTTTTAAGACTGCAGATGAAGCAAATCTATTTAAACAAAACTTTGAGGAGGCTCAAAAATCTGTTCTCAAGCATCCAGAAATTCCGAGTCAGCTTGGGGAAAGTAACTCCAAGCTTACTATCGTGGAGAAATCAAGCAAAATTGATCTAAAAACCCTTTTTGCAAAGAATGATGGTGACTGGGATTGTGATATCTGCAGTGTAAGAAATGCTTCTTCATCCAAAGAATGTGTTTCCTGTACCAACCCAAAGGCTTGTGTTGAATCAAAACTTAAACTGAAATCAGCTGGAGGACTTGAAACTGCAGGAACCTTGAGGTTTGGACTAGGTTCTAAAGATGTTGGTGATAGCGTCTTTAAAGCATTGGAATCTCGGCATCTTGTTTCCGTTAAACTTGTTTCAGAATCTTCCAGCCCTTCCATGAGTTTTCAAAAAGTAAAGAATATTGACTCCAAGCCTTCAACAGTTGCGGAATCTAACAAAAATGTTGATTTAAAATCCCTTTTTGCAAAGAAGGAGTGTGAATGGGATTGTAATATATGCTATGTGAGAAATAACACTTCGTCTAAAAAATGTGTGTGTTGTAAAAATCCCAATCCTTCCAGTGAATCAAAACCAGAATGTAGACCTTCTGAGGAATTAAAAAGTGCTCTTGCTCCAGCCTCCTCAACAGGAACATTTACTTTTGGACTTTCTAAGGATGTTGCTGATAATTCCAGCTTTAAGGCGTTTGGATCCCAAATTCCCTTTTCCTTTAAATTTGGAACACAGTCATCTAGTCAGGGTGACTCAAAATCTCACCCAAGTCCAAATGACTCTAACCAAAAGGTTGATAGCTCGTTGAGTGTTTCAGATTTGCCATTTGAAACCCAGTTTAGTGAGAAATCTGGACAGTGGATTTGTTCCACCTGTGCAGTAGGGAATGAGCCTTTTGCGAGTGCTTGTGTTTTATGTCAAACAAAAAAAACAGCTGCTCCAGAATCTACCAGACAGTCTGTCAGCTCTGGACTTGAGAAGTTTGCCAAAAAAACGGATCAGTGGGATTGTGAGATCTGTCTGGTCAGAAATGAGTCGGCTGCCGCAAACTGTGTTTCTTGTTCTGCTCCAAATAGCAACAGAAATACTGAAGCACATTGGGACTGTGCTGAGTGTCTAGTTAGAAACAACTGGACCTCTAAAGACTGTGTGTCCTGCCAGAAACCTAATAAGAATGTAAACGGCTCTAAAGCTACAGCAACATCATTTAGTTTTAGCAAGGTTAATGACAATTTCAAAACTAGTAAATTTTCATTTGGGTCAATTAAGAAGACATTACCGACATCACAGGATGAAACTTCCAGCAGTTTAAAATTCTCCTTTTCAGCTCCAGGACCAACCAAAGAATTTAAATTTGGTCTTGATGGATCCGAAGCGAAAACAGCAGACAGTGGTTCTGCCGCAGTGTTTCTGAAAAACATTGCTGAACAACACAGAGAAAAAGAGAAAGGTGTTTCTGCCTCTTCTGTCAATTTACCAAGTAAAGATGACTGCCCACTGATTACAGAAAAACAGAATGCATTCAGTTTTGCAGACTTGGCCAAGTCTTCACAAGGTACCTTTCAATTTGGCCAAAAGGATCCCAGTTTTAAAGGTTTTGTAGGAGCTGGGGAGCAACTTTTTACCTCTTTTCTTCAGAGCAAAAAGGCAGACACTTCTGTTGATTATGAAGAGGAGGATATGTACAAAACTGAAGAAAATGATAATATTCAGTTTGAACCTGTGGTCTCGATGCCTGACAGAATTGACCTTGTTACAGGGGAAGAGGATGAGGAATGTTTGTACGCAGTTCGTGTTAAGCTTTTCAGGTTTGATAATGAAAGTCATCAGTGGAAAGAGCGAGGGGTTGGCAATTTAAAATTACTTAAAAATAACCAAAATGGAAGACTCAGAGTTTTGATGAGGAGAGAGCAAGTGCTAAAGGTGTGCGCTAATCACTGGATTAATACCACAATGAATTTGAAGGCCCTTTCAGGATCAGATCGTGCCTGGGTTTGGTCAGCAAATGACTTTTCAGATGGAGATCCCAAGTTAGAACAGTTGGCTGCCAAGTTTAAAACTTCGGAACTTGCAGAACAATTTAAGCAGAAGTTTGAGGATTGTCAACGACTCCTTTTGGACATTCCTCTACAGACCCCTCATAAGCTGGCCAATTCGGACCGCACAGCGAATCTAATACAGAAAGCTGAGGAGATGAAATCTGGTCTTAAAGACCTTAAGTCGTTTTTGACTTATGATGGAATAAAGGGCAAGAACGTGGAAATCTGTGATACAGCTACAAACAATGTCTCAGCCCTTATCAAACCCCACACAGAGAGCACTGAACACACTTTGGAAAGGGACAATTATGATTGGCAAACCGAGGTTCATGATGAAAGTGCTGACACATCTGTATATGCTTCTCCACTAGCAAGCAGTCCATTGCAAAAAAAACTTTTCCGTTTTGGAGAATCGTCTACTGGGTTTAATTTCAACTTTCAGCCTATTCTTAGTCCATCAAAATCTCCAACAAAGATGAACCAGAGCGGGACATCTGTCAAAACAGATGATGAACAAGAAAGTAGTCAAGAGGAGGAAAGAGATGGTCAGTATTTTGAACCAGTTGTGCCAATGCCTGATGTGGTTAAGCTTGTAAGTGGAGAAGAGAATGAACAGGTAGTGTTTAGTCATCGAGCAAAGTTGTATCGCTATGACAAATCTCTAAGCCAATGGAAAGAAAGGGGTGTAGGAAACATAAAAATTTTACAAAATTTTGATACAAAACGAACAAGGATTGTGATGAGGCGCGACCAGGTTCTTAAATTATGTGCAAACCACTGGATATCCTCAGATATGAAACTTGAGCCAATGAAAGGAATAGAAAAGGCTTTGATCTGGAGTGCTTATGATTTTGCAGAAGGAGAAGGAGAAGGAGAAGGGAAAGTCGAACAGTTAGCTGTGCGATTTAAATTGATGGAGACTGCAAATAACTTTAAAGAATATTTTGAGAGAGCCAAGGATGCCCAGGAAAATGGAAATCTTATTGTGTGTACTTTCCCTAGTGATCCCCAAAAATCTTTGTGTGGGAGAGAAGCAGTTGCAGTGCTTGAGGAAACGACTACAGAAAAGACAGAACAACCTTCTGAGAATGATCATTCACCTACAATGTCTCTCAGTCCACACAACACCTCTAAAACTATGGTGTCCCCTGCCAAGTTTGTCTTTGGAAAAGACTCTATGCAAAAAATATTTGGAAGCCATGTATCCTGTACACAGATTCATAGTCCAGATGCAAGTTTTGAGAATCAAGAATCCGAGTGTGCTTCGTACCTTAAAACAGCTGAAAGAAAGACAGTAACACTATTCCAAGTGCCAGAAAAAGGTGGGTTTTTAAAAATAATTATTAATTTAATAATAATTAAATATTATTTTTGTATTTCGCACCAGACTAAAACCAAATGATGTAAAACATTGATTCTTGTTTGCCTTTATCATGCTATATTTAAACTACAAATATTACAATAGTTGCTAGTAATTTTTATTACATTATTTTTGGTTTCAGTTTAATTTCAATGCATTATGGGCAATTTAGAATCACCAATCAACCTAATGTATTTGGACTGTGGAAGGAAACCAAATCTATAATTTAGTAATCAGCAAAGTGTAACGTGGTCGTGATATGCGGCACGCTTGTGTTTTTCAGACACATCAACTTCGCAGAGTGCCGCAAATAAACCCTATGTCATAAAACAAGAACCGAGCAATCAGCTGTTTGATTGAAGTTTTTAGGTGCGATATGTTAACGGCCCCTGAAAAAGGAAGCTAATGTAAAATGAGGCATGATTGTATTCTTGCTAATTTAATGCAGGTCATTTTGTAAATTGTGCCAATAATTAAAGTTTTAGTTGCAATTGTAAAACCATGCCTGGCTTTGTTTGGGCTTAGGTTATTTAAACTATAGTTTTATAAAAAAAAAATAAAAGTAAAGAACTTGATTATTTTGCTATGAAACTACTGCACTTGGTGTGTCCGATACATTTTGTTTATTCACAAGGCATGTCACCCACCACCCACTGTGTTTTAGGATTGGATTTTAGACTTTTTAAAGATAATCCTATGGCTTTTTGGGCGTGCACCTCAGCTACCCAGTTTGAACCTCAAGGTATTTTGTCAGTGCATTGTGTTCTTTGATACATAGGACACTGCAGTTACCAACAAGCATGTGCTGACCTACTTAACCCTAAATATATGAATGACTGATACTGATGGTAATAAATAATCCAAAAACTAAAAGTTTAACCTGCATGTGTGTTAATCTGCCCGTTGTTACATCTTTACTAATTATTCTGCTAGTTTTATTATTTAGCATTCAGAAATTTACCAATTTGAGTTAAGATAAATCAAGCTATTTATAAAATGCTGGTTAAGAAAAGTCTTCATGTAAATCAGTAGTAGTTATGGGTAATGTAAAATGACAACTAGGGTGCCAAATGTTCGATTTATTTAGCAAAATAGTTTTAAATGAAATAAGAAATGCTGTTTTAGATACTCTATTGTTTCATTTTTCCAAAAAGGGAGTCGATGATCGAATTTTTAACATTTATTTATTTTGTACTGCTTCAAATTGTACCAACTGTTTATAGAAAGGAATTTTCCTGTTTAAATAGGCGTGGCTATGATTGGCTTACAGTTTTGCACACTGCAGTGGTGAAAATTCTGAAATTTTAAATTCTCTCATTTTAAAACAAATCTGCCTTAACATGCAGCGAACACCTTAGCTAATCGTCAGCTAATTAGCTAATGCTATGAGCATCGAACAAAAGATGATGCAAAGGCCGTGTGTATTGCCCAATTTGAATCTGTGGCTTTCTTACAAAACTGTCTTGTCATTTACCCATCATGTCCATGTGCGCATCGGTGGGTAGGGACAAACACAATCAAGTCGAAGCAGGTGTCAAACTTTATTTGCCGAGGCGATGCTTATCCACGCTATTACGCCAAGTAGTTTAAAAAGAAAAAACTGCGGTTTCATCCGATTGCTTTTAATATAAGCTGCTTTTAAAGTAACAAAGATTTGAAACTTTGTAATGTTTTAATAGCACAATGTCTGAAGATCAAGATCAATGCATTTTAAAAATTATATTAAAAAAATATTATAAAAGATTATAATAAATCTTTTTGCATGACTACAAATTGTCTGTTTAATGCTTTGTGTTTTTCTATAGAAAAAAAATGTTTTATGTCCTTTTTTGACCAATAACTGCTTTATTGTGACCTACTTTTTCGATAAAGAGTTTTAGTGATTAATCTTTTTTGGTCCTTTTTCAGTTTCCTCCTACCTCTGGAAGGATGACAACAGTTCTGATTCTGATGTTGAAGTGGTGTTCGAACAACAACCAACGAAAGAACAGGCAGAACTTGCCCGAAAGCTGATGCTACCACCAACATTTTTTATGTACAAAAATAAGCCAGGATATGAGAGTGATGATAGTGATGGTAAGAAGAGAATTCTTTTGATGTTGTATTGGAATTGCAATAAAGGGTAATTTGTTAATTGAAAGTCTGCAGTTAATAAATAATTAAGTTGTTTATGGCATTGACTAGCAATTTGTTTAAAAATTGCAACAGCAAAATGCAATACAGTGGCATGCCTTTTGTTTGGTATGCCACATTTGTTACCACTTTGCAGTTAGGAAACAAAAACAAACTAATTGTGACATTGGTAAACTTGTAGGTGTCAGAGGTGACAAGCATATATCATGTGGCCAAGCTGAAATTGTTGAGCTTTTTATTCAGGCATCAAAATAAAACTAACATTTAATTAATGCGGGCACTTTATATCTTTAGTATTAAGATTGGATTTTTAAACTAAATAACAATTAGCCCATCAGCTGTTATTTTGATTCCTATTAAAACATAAGGAGCAAAACTTATTTGTGGGTGAAATATAAATGTAACCTAGGGATAGTTCAGCAGCACTATATTTACTGAAGGTGCAAAATACTTTTATTACATTTATTATTATTAATACACTGTTGCACAAAGCAGTGAAATTAGATTTGTTTTATTATTTAAATGTTTTTACTGCTTCAGCCAAAGATCTTTATCTGTCATGCAGATGAAGATTTTAAGACTGCTGTAAGAAATCTAAAGGGTAAATTATATACTGATTCTGCCACCCGTCATCCTGGTAAGTAACTTTAATCAGCTTTTTCATGTAATGTTAATCAGGTTCATTACAGTTTATTCTGTACAGTTACAGTCTGTTTTAATTAACTGCGCAAGACCTCAAGCAGAAAATTGTTAAATTAAACCAAAGTATGAATCTGAGATTTTTTTTTCGGGACAATAGTAAAGTGGAAGCCTTATTTTAAGTTGATTATCTGTTTTAAATATCAATTGAATTATTGGAATGTAGTGGGTTTTTTTCCAAATATTGAAGGTCACTGGAGAAGGTCTTGAGCAGATTCAGCCCAAAAATCTGTATAGTAAATCTTGTCTCCAAGCATGTTTGGTTTTAATTACTTTTGTTGATTGCCCAATGTCACCTAGCAAAAGTAGGTGCAGAGGAAACAGAGTGCGTGCTTGTCTGGGAAAAGAAACCCACATTGAAGGAGAAAAGAAGGGCCAAAAGCCTTCAGCTGCCCCCTACTTTTTTCTGTGATATTAGTAGTGATGAAGAGAGAGAGCCTGACGAGCCCGAGGACTTTGTAACTGAGCTAAAAAAAGTTCAGCAAGCTCAGGTGAGTTTTATAATATGGTGATATGAATGGTGATTGTGGCCAATAAATCCTAATAGCCAAATACATATAAAGGAAAAGGGCATTAAAATTTTCGACAGCTTGGGACATAGTTCATTGCCTTTTTTTCTTCTGTCCATTGTGAAAATTTCTGCAGTTTTTAATTGACACTGGAATATCAGTTATTACATTTTTTAAAATATATATTTCTAGCATTTGCCAGACACCATTATCCAGAACAACTTTATAGTTTAGTGTTAAGGGCTAAGGGGGCCCACACGATCTACAATCTTCTGCAGTCCACCACCCTAACTAGGCATTGTTACTACCACTAATTAAGCATTCTTGGTGTTCCTGTGTTATCTCCAAAAGGATTCAATGGACTAAGTTGCAAAACATGTATTTAACTTGAATTATAAGACATGTCTTTATGAAGTTAATGGGTGTTGGGTTAAAATGCTTTTTTTGTTAGCAGCATTCATGCTTGTAAACTAGTGTTTTCAGTTTTGTTTTAACCTTTTTAAATAAAGGATCATGTTATTTAGAACAATATACTGTTAGTGGTTTTATGTATCTCAGTAAGCTTTGTTACAAAGTTTGTTAATTTTTCCAAAAGATTGTTTCAGAAAGCTGCACTAATTATAGCCATCCTATTGACCTCTCTACGAAAAACCAGGAAGATGAAACACCGGTTGATTTGAATCCTACTCAGGGTAAACCTTCAGTTAAAATATACACACCGACATTTTTTGTTAAACAATCTCAGTACAGTGCCCTCATATTTGCATCATTTTCATAATGCAGTCAAAACTAACAAGAAATTAATATAAACAATTGACTAAATCATCAAAAAGGATGTGAACTTTCAAAGAATTAAAAGGTTTTAGATTTAAGATTTTACTTTCTTCCCACAGCTGTCCCTGCTTTCATATTTACTTCTCAAAGTACGTTTACATTTGCAGACTTGGCAAAGAATTCTGGGGACTTTGCCTTTGCAAAAAAAGGTGGGTTTTTTTGTTGTTTTATATTTTGCTTGTGCATCCTAATTGTCTTTGTTAATTTTCACAATTTAATAAAAGTTTCATCAGACACACCCAGACATTTATTTATTTATTTATTTTTAT
>JAOTQW010000038.1:1123940-1140537 GCA_026260075.1 Sisor rabdophorus | reverse complement strand
GGGAGAACATGCAAACTCCGCACAGAAAGACCCCAAGCCCGGGATTTAAACCCAGTACCCTCTTGTTGTGAGGCAACCGTACTAACCACTTCACCACCATGCCTCCCTGTATACTCCATAACTTCTATTTTTGAAATAATACAATAATTAGAATATGTAAAAAAACATTTGTAACTTTCATTAGGATATATTTTAGATTTGAGCCAAATTTGATGGCAAAACGTAAAAGTAAAACGTTTTGAGTGAAATCCAAAATGGGGCAGAAATACATTTTGGACAAACTGATTGATTATGCTTAAAAAAATCTATAATAGGCTGGACCCACTGGTGCTTATAGAACTATAATAAAAATAATATAAAAGAAGAAAAAGGAGAAAGCAAATATTAGATTTCAGGCACAACAGAACAATGCAAGCGTTACATGCGTTATAAACAGACATACTTGTCTTCCGGGTTCGCCTGCACCTCCTCTTTTACCATCTTCCCCAGGCTCACCCTAAATACAACATAAAACAGAGATTATATTTAAGCAAGAAAAACTGTTTTACATATAAATAATGGCAATAGTAAAAAAAAAAAATAACAGAATTGTCTCTTTATAGTTATCATGTTAATTACAAGTATATAGGTATAGTTGAAGAGATGCCTATTTTATGTGTTTATGGGATCGTCCTTCGACCAGTTTATTATTATAGTAAAGGCATGTAAGCAATAAAATATTTTACCGGTGGTCCAGCATCGCCTGGGTCTCCTTTGGGTCCCCTTTCGTTATTGTCCTTTCCTGCAATGCCCTTAATATATATATAAACATTAATTAACAAGCTTATAAAGTACATTTCAACAATAGTTGCCTATGATATCTAAATTGAAAAGATAAACGTTTGATTGAATTGGGTAGAAAGAAAAAAAAAAATTTATGTAGGTTAAGAATAGACTAAGAATTATTACAAATGTATTATAGACTAGAAAATTTCAATAGACTTATAAACTGGAAAGTAAGAAAATATTTACAGGATCTCCACGAATGCCTGTCTGGCCGATATCGCCTGCCTGGCCCTTGGCACCTTTAGGGCCCTAATTTTACAAAGATTCAAAACAGTAAAATGAAAAGTCAGTGACAAAAAAATTTGATGCAAAAAAAAAAATTACTATAGTACCCGTTGTCCAGGGTTGCCTCTGTCTCCCAGTGATCCAACAAGTCCACTTGTGCCCTAAAAGGATATTATCTTTAATGCGAAGAACACTGATAAACACTGTTTATTTTGTCATAACAAAATAACATACCTCTTCCCCATTAATGCCATCTAAACCGATCTCTCCAATTTCACCCTGGGTTGGATGTAAAATATGTAAATATCTTTTAATATGGACATTATTATCTTTTTCTCTTTTCTTACCTTTTCACCATTGTATCCATGTGCACCCTGAAAGACAACAAAAAGTTGCTAAATACACTGGGTCTTGGAAATGATCACATGATTTACATATTAAAATCTGTTGTAAATTTAACTAGATGAATTGTGTTTTTAACACAAGAAAGCATATTAAGCATACCTTTGCACCTCTTGGGCCAGGGCATCCTTGAAAACCTTGGGTTCCATTTACACCCGGTGGGCCTCTTTCTCCCTAAAGGATGTTTTATGCATTAATGATTTGTACAAGTAAATAATCCAAGTAGCATAATAAATATGTTAATAATAGTAATACAATCAATTGTTCAATAAATATACAATGAAAACATGAACATTAATGCTACACACCGGTCCACCTTCATCACCAGGATGTCCCCGGTACCCCTGGGTTCCAGTTGATCCCTATATTACAAAAAACACAATTAAATAAATAATTAAATATATGAACAATAAACTTTTGATTAATTTAAAATGTTTTTTAGACAACCGCCATATTAATTGAAATTAAATAACCTTTATTCCTGTCGAACCAACAACTCCTCTGTAGCCTCTCTGCCCAGTGCACTTGCATGGGACTGAGCAGCACTCCATTTCAGCAATATTGTCCTAAACAAATAAGCAATTGTGTACTTAGATATGCTGTTTATAGAACTAGAAAACATTTTTCAGAATATTAAATTAGTTTGTATACAAAAACTGCAATCATACCAATTCTTCTTGCAGTTCATAGTCTAGGTCCATCAAATTCACACGCAGAGGTTTAGACCTAAAACCACGTCCAAATTCCAGCAACATGGCATTTTCAAAGAGTGGTACCCTCTCTAGCCCCACCAAGATGAATGCATTCACCCCTAAATTATGTATACATAAATGAAACACATCTAATGAAGCTTACCAAAAATAAAAATGTACGATATTCATTAGAATTGTATTAAAACCACAAAATGAGAGTTAGTTTGTTTGCCAATGTTTGCCAATTGTTGCTCTACCCAAATTGGGGATAAGAAACTGGTCATTCTTATACAGTAGTCAAGTTAACTGGCAACAAGACAACCAAAAAAAAATTCAAAAGTATGTAGTAACAATGACTACAAATGTAGTATATGTTTTACCAATATATGGCATATAGATGTTAATAAATCTAACATAAATTATTTTTTTAACCTATTGCTAACATAAAAAGAATCTCTAAAATTCATCCTCTTTCTGAAATCTTGACATTTACGTTTATGTATATAATGAAATCATTTTAATTTTACTTTTTCTTACCTGCCAAACGCATTTGCTCGACTCGCCCTTTCAGTGCATTATATTGAGAATCCAATCCATCAGTAAGGTGAATAACAACCTTTACATGCATATGGTGAGAAAAATATTTTTAGAGATGCATTGAAAATATTTCTAGAGCTTACAGAAATACAAAAGTCCATATTCAAAGCATGTGTACCTTAACTTTGTCTAAGGGACGGCCCTTTAATCGTGTACTGTATGCATCGATAGTCTTGCCATTCAATAAGAATGGTCCACGGTTGCGTAGAGACTTAAAAGACTCAATAAGCTTATCGTGACTGTCAGTAAAGTCCAGATGAACAGGCTCCGATGCCCCATCTAATGCTGATATTCCCACCTGTACTGATGGAACCTGGCCAGCGGAGCAGCTAATGGAATTCATTTGGGTAATTCGCTGCAAAATAGCAGCCATCTTGGTTTCCATTGATTTCTGGGATGCAAAGATGTTTGGAGAAGACACATCGAATCCCACAAGAATGTCCAAGTTGCAAGCTAACATTGGAAACAAAAAATAAGTTACAAACAAAAGCTTATTTATAGATTCCCAATTAACTATACATATTAAGTGGGGAACACTTAAATTAATTAAGTATTAATTTTATTACATATTAATTTAAGTAATTAAGTAATTAATTTATGTCTTACCCTTTGCCACTTCTTTCACTCCCGTACAAAGTTTTCCCAAAACATCATCTGCAAGCGTGTCTAAAATCCGCTCATTCAACTCAGAAAGCTCTTGGAATGTGCTAGCCCGAGCCACTGTTGTAGACTCACTTCCCAACTTATTAAGCTCATCCTCAATGTCACCCACGCCAATGGCATAGATACGAACACCTGAATTTTTAAGAGCCAGTGCTGCTGATTTACCATCATCTTGTGAGCGACCACCAGTCACCAACATCAGGATCTGAGGGACTCCCTCATCTTTCCGACTACCCTTTGCCTTCACAAAGTGTGATTGCTGAACATGCTTAATGGCATTGCCTGTATTAATTTTCCAACCACCCTTGAATTCAGTTCTGTTGATAGCTTCCAAAATGTCATCCTTGTTGTTATATGTATTAAGATGGAAAACATCTGTCACATCTGTGGCATAATGTGCCAGACCAATCTGAAGATTGTCACTGTCTGTGACAAAAAGGTCAATGAGCTCTCTGATAAATTCCATGGTCACCTTGAAATTGTCCTTCCCAAGGTTTATTGAACCATCAACCAAGAAAACTATGTCAGCAATCTTAGGTTTTAGACCAGAAGCTACAGAAAAATAAGAAGATAAATTGTTGTTCAGGCAAAAAATTGTCAATGGTAAATATTTGTAGGCACACAATTGAAAACAGTTGTACTTACGCGTTGGTGGCACAGTGGTTGCAATCACCAAAGTTCCACTGAGTCTTGCTATAAATTGGTTTTCTATGTTTGGTAGTGCTGGAAAGGTGGACACTTGGAAAACATCATCTGGTGTTGTTGCAATCTGTCTAAGTTGTCTTGTATCTGCTGCCCCTGCACCAATTCCTATACAGTTTACCTGAGATGTTTTAAGAGCTGGTCCATAAAGAGAGACATCAGAGGTAGACTTTCCACCTGTGAGTACAACCAAATGCTGAGAGGCTCTGTTTAGGCGAGCTCCTGCTGATTCTTTTAGCTCATTATCAATAACATACTGAATTGCATTAGCT
Source organism: Sisor rabdophorus (assembly GCA_026260075.1). Classification (NCBI taxonomy): domain Eukaryota; kingdom Metazoa; phylum Chordata; class Actinopteri; order Siluriformes; family Sisoridae; genus Sisor; species Sisor rabdophorus. The sequence continues at coordinate 1,136,159 of JAOTQW010000038.1, read as the reverse complement.
AAGTTTCCACTTCGACCACCCATCAGACGCAATCTCTTAATAGATGAAATGACTGTGTTCTTGTTGCCATGGGATATAAGTGAGAACGCAGTCTTTGGTCTTTCTGCATATTGTACCACAGCCACACGCACTTGGTCAGGGTGTATATTGAGTTGTTGCACAATCTTCAACATAAAGTCACGGATGTGCGCAATTCCATCAGCACCAACGTTATCAGAACCATCAATTAGGAAAACAATATCTTTTTTTCCAATATTTAGACCTAGAAAAAAACAGGTACTTAAATAACACTAATTATTATAGAACTAACATTTGGCAATTGATAGCAAATTGAGTCTTAATCGTTCTTGGTATGGCAAGGATCACAGAAAAAAAGTTACTAAGGTTATATTATAATAAATTACAATTAAGTAAAACAAATTTACTTAAATACCTGTATCAATGGTTTGTACAACATCTTCAATTTCTTTTGAAGTCATGGTGTTTATTGTAGTCAAAATTTGCTGTTCCACTCCTGGTTCTTGTTCGAAGTCCCTAACGATAAGTGTCTGTTCTGGCTTTAAAGAAATCAGTTTCAGCTCCTCAGAATCAGCATTATTTGACCCAACAGCCACAGGAGCCACAAGACCCAGCTTCAGCTGGTTAGCAGGACCAGATACATCGTCATTAGATTTTCCTCCAGTCACTAAGATGAGGAACTGAGGCACACCCTCTTCAATTCGGCTACCAGACGATCTCTGGTAGATGTTCCTTGAGACCCAGTTCAGTGCTTGACCAGTATTAAGTAATCTGCCACCTTTACTCTGTATTTTTCTCACTGCTTGGCGAACCTCCTCCTTGGTAGAGTGCTCATTAAGGAGAAATTCCAATTTGGTGTCTTCACTGTACTGTACTACAGAAATCCTAACCCTGTTCAACCCAACATTTAACTTATCCACAATGTTTAGAATCATCTCTTTTATAGCAGGAAAATTTCTCTGCATCATAGTTGTTCCGTCAATGAGAAACACCACGTCTTTCTTTTCTCCAGTTGATGTTGGCACTGATGGTACTTCTTTATTTGACACATGTAAGAAAAAAAGACTAATTTTATTTTAAATACAGGAGCTAAACCAATATATTTATTTATTTTTTTTACAAAAAGCATAGCCTAGTAATAACTATTTGAATAATAACATTTTATATGTGGAAAGTTAAATGCACTTTACCTGGGGGATAAACAGGCTTCAGTATTTTTATTTCTTCGTCAGATAGCTCTGTTATAGTTGTGAGAAACTGATCTCTGACAGTGTGGAGACCAGGCAAATCTTCCACTAAGTAAGAAAATGTGGGTACATAAGAGACCACCTGTAGTTCTTGAAGACCGGTGTCTCTGGTACCTATACTGAAAGGCACAATTCCTAACCTTTTTAGTGTATTTACTGATGTTCCTACATTATCTGTGGCTTTTCCTCCTGAGATTACTATGAGAAACTGTGGGACACCCTCATCCTTTCTGCTTCCACGATCTGAATTCAGGACATTAACACGAACATAATCCATGGCCTGACCAAGGTTACGACTTCTTCCACCATTTTGTCTGAGTTCTTTGACTGCATTTAAAAGCTCTTCTTTAGTGTTGTGGGAATTCAGATAGATGTCCACATGAGGATTGTCTCCATACTGCACTACACCTACACGAATTTTGTTTTCACCTATGTTCATGTTTTCTACTATACCACGAACAAATTCCTGGATTACAGGAAAATCTCTCCCAACACCCTCTGATCCATCAATCAAAAAGATAATATCCTTCTTGGGACCCTGAGACTCAGCTGAAAAAGAAAAACCACAAAACAGGGAAATATACAGGAAAATATAAACAATCTTGTATTTTTAAACAAACCTTTTAACAGAATTAAGTTAACCTATGAGTATATTAAAAAAGTGGGGTTTTTTTTGCAGTTTGATAGTTTAAGGAAGAAACTATAAAGAAACTATGTAAGATGAGTAAAGTGTTGAAGTATTGATACCTCAATACTTTTTACAAAAAAAATCAATCATTCATCTTCTATACTTCTTTATTTCCTAAATCTGGGTCACATGGATCTGTCGGAGCCCATCCCAATGCACATAGGAAAAACGTCAGGAGTACACCCTGGACAGGTGACTAGTCTACCAAAGGGCCACGCATAGATGAACAACCAGACACAGACACACACACACACACACACACACTCCTACCGCCAATTTAGAATCACCAATCTAAACACCTATGATAAATGTTTTTGAACTGTGCCTGAAACCAAAAGTCCCCAATTTAATAGAATTATAATTGAAATGTATAGAAGACAAATTTAAATCAGATGATTATTGTCTTCAAAACAATTCTTTAAGTAAAAAAAAAACCTGGCTGTTAGGTTGTTCCAAAAATCCATTTCATGGTTTACGTCAACATCAACACCCAGTCTGCTTTTCTTAAAAAGATCTTAAGACATAACTTTTTTCTGTGGCTTTTTTCAATTTATCTATAGTTAGTTTAACTGTGGCCAGTAAAATATACCTTACCTACAACTATAGGTATCATTGGCACTGTACCTAAAAGTGCACTGTGGACTGAGTTGTAAAATGACTGCTGGACATATAGGCACTACATATTTTTCCCTAATTTGGGAAAAACGTCTCGCCTTGGTACATGAGACTCGACTATGGATAATGAAAATTGGAAAATACAAATAATTGAAAACAAGGTTACAACAGATTTTTTTGAACTAAGCAATACATACAGAACAAAACAACATCCTTAATGGGAACTCACAATCAACTAAGTAAGAAACAAATAATCAATAACAAGATATTTTGCTCAAATGCATCAGATTGAAAAACAATCCAATAGAGAGCTTTTCATAGAGTGACAGACCAATATTATATTTTTTCCTAATTTTTATTGTTCATGAATAACACACAAATTACTTAAACATTTTGGAGAACCCTACCTATAACTGTAGGTATCGCTGGTACTGTTCCTAAAAGTGCACTGCGGAATGAGGAGTAAAATAGCTGCTGGACACTGCCTATGTCAGAAAGCTCAGAAACAGTCTGAGTATAGAAAGGAGCATTTGCAATTCTCGCAGTTTTAATGGATACATTTCTGGGAACAACACCAAAAATTAAAACTCCACTTTCTTTTAAGGCAGACGCCGGTTGATCAAAATTATCTGTTGATCTCGATCCTTTAAGCAAAATGAGAATTTTAGGAACCCCCTGTTGATATCTATTGCCAGCAGAGGAAGCGAAGACATTTTCTCTTACATATTGAAGAGCCGAGCCTGTATTGACATGCCTTCCACCTCTGTGCTTTACAGTGCCAATGGCATTAAGGATTTCATCTCTGGTCGAATAGGTATTCAGATAGAAATGTACCACAGCATTTGTACTATACTGGACTAATGCAACACGGTCCATGCTGTCCTCAAAATTAAATTTCTCCACTAGTCTTTGCACAAAGTCAATCATAGCAGAAAATCCATTTCTAGTATTATCTGATCCATCCAGCAGAAACACAACATCCTTACTGGGAAGTTCATAATCAACTATGAAAAAAAAAGATTAACGAGATAAGGCATCAATTCTGCTCAAATGCATCAATTTGAAAAAGCAGTCTAATAGAGGGATTTTCAATGAGGAACTGGTGGATTTCATATTTTTTCCCTAATTTTCATTGTTAATATGAATATAACAAACAATTTACTAAAAAGCACATAAGTGTAAATCAAAAAATGTACTGCCTCCAATCAGTCATACCAGATGAAGTTGGTGAAGGTTTCAATACAGAAACTGCCACAGCGTCTAAAGAACTCAGGAAGCTGTTTAAAATGTCTGGAAGCTGTTTAAAATCTGACACAGTCAAAGCAAAACTTGGGTCGAAAGAAATTCTCTCAAGTTCAGCGATGTCAGAATCCATTGATCCAATTCCGAAAATCATAATCCCTAAATTTTTTAGAGCTGAAGCTGGGATATCAACATTATCAAATGATCTTCCGCCACTCAACAGCATCAGCATCTGTGGTACACCCTCAGTTCGTCTGCTACCCGAGGAGGCAGTAAAAACATTGTCTTTAACATACTGAAGTGCTGCCCCGGTATTTAAGGGCATTCCGCCTTTGTACTTCAAGCCTCTGACTGCTCCAACAATGTCCTCTTTTGTTGTGTATGTATTAAGATAGAAATGGATATAGGAATCTCTGCTAAACTGGACTACAGAAACATGGTCTTTGTTTTTGTCTATGTTCAACATCTCCACCAGTCGTTGAACAAAGTCTCTCATTGCCAGGAACCCATTTCTATTGCTATCTGATCCATCCAAGAGAAAAACAAAATCTCTCCTTGGAACCTGAGACTCAACTATGGATGATGAAACTTGAAAAATACAATTCATTGACAACAAGGTCACAACAGACTTCTTGAGCTAGGCAACAAATTTTTCAATTATGTTGTGGGAAAAATGCTGCAGAAGGAGCTTACCTACAGTTGTTGCAGAGATACCTGTTGTTACATTAAGTAAAGAGGTAATGACAGACACAAGCTGCTCTTGTACATTGGGGAGATAAGTAAAGTCTGGCACTGAGAGTATGAAACTTGGATTACTTGAGATATTCTGCAATTCATTGCTATCCGAGTCTCCTGATCCCACAGAAAAGACCAAGACTCCAGACTCTCTTAAAGAAGTAGATGGAATATCAACGTTATCAAATGATTGCCCCCCACTCAACAGAATCAGTATCTGAGGAACTCCGTCTAGTTGTCTGCTTCCAGAAGCTGTAATAAAAATGTTGTCCCTTACATACTGGAGGGCAATCCCTGTGTTGAGAGGTTGGCCTCCTTTGTGCCTAATTCCTCTTACATTGTTAAGAATACTCTCCTTTGTTGTGTACGTGTTAAGATAAAAATGCACTTCTGGCTCTTTGCTGTATTGGACTACAGACACATGATCACTCTTTTCTGACACATTTAATCTTCTCACTATATTTTGGATGAAATCACGCATTGCTGGAAAATATTTCTTAGTACCATCTGATCCATCCAGGAGAAAAACAACATCTCTCGGTTCAAATTTTCGATCTGCTACAAAAAGTTAAACATTAAAAACTGACACATTAACCTTTCTTTAAACTTAAAAACAGTAACAAATAAACAATTCTCTATCTGTATTATAAACTAGTTAATTGAACAGATTCGTAGTAAGTTCCTTTTTACTTAACTTGATAATACACCATAGTGAACATTCAGGGCTGCTGAGACCTGACTGCAGGAGCAACAGAACAACTACATTCTGGCTAGAATTGAATAGATATCCACTAAGATCTAAGCCACCAGTAATAAATACTTGTATTGAAAATAACTGTCATTATATAAACATTGATTTAAAAAAATCTAAAACCATAAAATGTATTTATACAATGAGCTTAGATAAAATTGTAAGATTAAAAAAATTATATCATTTGGTAGAATTCTTGCAGTCAATTTGATTGTGCCATTTAAAATATACCTTACCTATAACTGTAGGTATCAATGGCACCGTGCCTAAAAGTGCACTGCGCAGGAAGGTATAAAATGGATGCTGGACACTACTTAGATCAGAGAGCTCAGAAACAGTCTGAGAATAGAAAGAACCATTTGCAACACTCTCAATTTCACTGCTTTCATTTCTTAGTCCAACACCAAAAATCAAAACTCCACTTTCTTTTAGGGCAGATACCGGTTGATCAACATTATCTGTTGATCTCGATCCTCTGAGCAAAATAATGATTTTATGAACCCCCTTTTGATGTCTACTGCCAGCAGAGGAATTGAAGACATTTTCTCTCACATATTGGAGAGCTGCGCCTGTGTTGACACGCCTTCCACCTCTGTGCTTTACAGTACTGATAGCATTGAGGATTTTATCTTTGGTTGAATAGGTATTCAGATAGAAATGCACCACAGCATTTGTACTGTACTGGACTACTGCAACACGGTCCTCAAAATTAAATTTCTCCACTAGTCTTTGCACAAAATTAATCATAGCAGGGAATCCATTCCTAGTACCATCTGATCCATCCAGCAGAAACACTACATCCTTACTAGGAAGCTCATAATCGGCTAAAAAAGAAACAAATGATAATAACTGATAATATATTGGGCAAATGCATCAATGTAAGTAATCTGTTCATAAAATATAAATCTAATTTAAATCATAGTTATTTAAAGTAAAGAAATCTATAGCCTTCAGACAGTCATATTATAAGGATTTGCAAAGTGTTTGGTCATATAAACTTCCACATTGTTTAATGATGTTAGAAGTTGCTCTTGGACACTCAAAAGCTTTAAGAAATTTGATAGTTTCATAGTAAAACTGCTGCTCAAGGCCTTTGCAGTAATAAAGTAACAAAAAATATTACCAGAATACTTTAAGCTTTAAGTCCCATAAAAAACTATGCACGTTATGTTTTCTGCTTGACTCACCATTTAGAGATTCATGTTTTGTAATTTCATTCTTCCATATTTTTTTTACAGATTCTACTACTCTCTCTTTTATATTTAAGAGGTATTTGTAGTCGTCGACAAAAAATGATGTTATTTTATCTGACATTTTTTGTAACTCCTTAGCATCTGAATTTTTTGTGCCAATTCCAATTATTGAGACTCCAGCATGTTTGAGGGCAGTAAATGGATCCACAATATTGTCTTTTGATGTTCCTCCAGACAAGAGAATTAGTATTTGGGGCACTCCTTCATGCTTCCTACTTCCAGAGTTTGCAACAAATATATTTTTATTGACAAACCAGAGCGCAGCACCGGTATTAAGGGGTCTTCCCCCTTTGTGTGTAAGACCCTTAACAGCATTTAGTACATCTTTTTTTTTCAAAAATGAATTTAGATAAAAATTTGCCACTGGTACATTACTGTACTGAATTACTGCAATTCTGTTCTCATCCCCAATAGTGATGTCTGCAATAATATTATACAAAAAATCACGCAGTGCATGAAATCTTCCTCTAGTATTGTCTGAGCCATCCACAAGAAAAGCAATATCTCTTTTTAAATCTTCACTTTGAATTTTAGTTGCTGAAGATTTAGAAAACAAAAAAAGATGTTATTGTGTTGCAGCTCACTCATTTATGGTGTATGTGTAATTTATTTGTAAGATAAATTATCTGCTTTACAGTTATTCAAATAAGAAGGAACCACTGTGCAGATTTTAAAGAAACAGATCCCTCTAAATACCAATATGCCAAACTATGCTATTGTAAGTCTATTTAATTAGAATAAATCACATATATACCAAACATTCAGTGTGCTGTTCTTACCCTCATATGTTGTAAACTTTGCAGAACTTTCTTCAACACCAGTGATAGAGGCAACTTCATTATAAGTGCTTTCAATTAGGTTGAACTCTGGGATGGAGAAGGCATAAGCTGGGGTAGAAGACATTGTCTGTAACTCTAAAGCATCAGATTTTCTTGTTCCGAAGGTGAGGACTGTTATTTTATTTTCCCTTAATACTTGAGAAGCACCTCTGATATCATCATTTGAACGCCCACCAGAAAAAATGTATAGTATCTGACGTGTCCCATCATGGGGTCTGCCACCAGATGATGGAGTAAATATATAATCTTTAATAAATTGGAGGGCAACACCAGTGTTCAGTGGCCTCCCTGCTTTGTGATTAACAGATTGTATAGATTTTTTTACTTCATTTTTGTTTGAATATGAGTTAAGATAAAAATTGGCAGTAGCATCTCGACTGTACTGGACCAGAGCAACTCTGTCACCATCTTCTTCTACATTAAGATTTTCAACAATCTTTTGTACAAAGGCGCGGATTGCCTCAAAACCATCTTTAGTATCATTAGATCCATCCACAAGAAACACAACATCTCTTTTTATAGATTCTAGAAGGAGTGGCAAAATATTCGGTCTCACATAAATAATAAGTAAAAATATTAACATGAAATAGTAGGAGTAGAATTTCTTACCAAAATCTGAAGAAATACTGGCTGTTTGTTTTATTGAAATCTTTTTCATTAAAAACAAAACAGCCTCCTCAATCGTAAAGAGATTGTCGAAGTTGACAATAAAAATGTAATCTGGTTGATATGATATTGTTTGTAGTTCAAGAGTGTCTGCATTTGGTGTACCAATAATTAAAGTAAAAACACCAATTTCTTTTAGAGCTTTGACTGGGGCTCTAACATCATCCATGGACCTTCCTGCACTTAGCAGAATCAAAATTTGTGGTACACCATCTAAACGTCTGCTCCCTGACTGGACAGAAAAGACATAATCCTTTACATATTGTAAAGCTGCACCAGTGTAACTTATTTTTCCTCCTTTGTGGTGCAGGTGGTTTATACTCTCAAAGACTTCTTGTCTTGAATGATGGGTGTTTAAAAAGAAATCGACAGTTGTATTTTCACTGTACTGCACCACAGAAATTCGATCTCTATTCTTCCCCAAGCTAAAACTTTCTGCCAAAAGCATAATAAAATTTGAAATGTTTGAAAAACTTTGCTTAGTGTTGTCTGAACCATCAATTAAAAAAACAACATCTTTTTTCCAACCATTTTCTGTAAAAAGAAAGAAAATGCAACACAGTCAGTTCAAATTGATCATGTTTTCCACAGCATTACACGCATTAGTTACCGTTGCACAATTCCTGAAACCTTAGCAAACTAAAGCAGTGTGTAATTGAAGTATCACTATGAAAATAAGGAAAAATGACCAAAAAGCCCTTTGAGCAAATTTGATTTGAGCAAAATAAATACGAAAGAAAAGCCAGAAAAGAAAAGAAACACAGTACAGAACAGGCTTAGAGGTATTATAAATGCACCTAAGGACTTTGTGATCCTTTATAAATAAGATTATAAATACTTAACGCTTTTATAGTTACAACATTAGTAGTGAAGAGTAATGTAATTAAAGGACTAGTGATGTAGCGGTGCCGTAAAGGGCAAACTAAATTTTCCCCAGAACTATCATTTTTATACTACTAATTTCCCTTAATGTCGGTAATGTTTTTTTCTGACCGACATTACTGACTGTTAACCTTGTTGTTCCGATTTTTTTACTGTTATTATTATTGGATTATCCAACTAGAGTAACAGTAAAAAACTTACCCTTGTGACCTTGTTTTGTCTAAGGGATTAGGCTGTTTGATGCCTGTCCAACCCTTTCCTGTTGCCCTGCATTGCCGACATATTTGGATAGTTTTGTTGTATTATGTTACTTTCAGTATTATTATTGCTTTAAAAATCCAGACAAAAAAGGTAATAACAGCTATAACATGATACCAAGACCTAAAGGACAGTAACACTAAAAGATATCAGGACCTGCAAGCCAGAAAAGGAAAGCCACACCAAATCCAGTGCAGCATTAATGTTTGCTTAATTTTCCTATAAAAGTATAAAAGTAGTCTCTGTTTTAAACATAGAAAGCTTTCTTCTCCAAGCTTTCAAACTGCAAATAAGATAAAAATCTTATTTTTTTATCAAAAAAATAAGTTTTTATCAAAACCACATAGTACATGGTAAAATTTAGAAATCATTTACACTGTTTATTACAAACATTTGATTCACCAGTAATAAGTAAGAAATAGTTTCCTTACCTTGCTCTAAAATGACATCTAGTTGTGTTTTCGGCAGACTAACATAAGTGTTCAGTGTTTGCTGGACTGTGTTAAGCTGGCTGAATTCTTTCACGTTGAAGGCAAATGATGGATTGTGGGAAATGGCTGCAATCTGTTTGGAATCAGCATTTTTCACACCAATACCAAAGGGTACTACTCCTTCAGTCTTTAAAGCTCCAGCAGGTTCCTTTACACTATCCCTTGACCTTCCACCAGTCAAAACAATCAAAAACTGTGGCACATTTTGGGCTGCTCTGCCCCCATAATTTGATGATAAAATTGTGTTCTTCATATATGTTAATGCAACTCCAGTATTTAGACTTCTGCCACCAACTGGACTAAGCTGTCTTAAAGCATTTAATATTTCATCTTTTGTTCTATAGGTGTTCAGGTAAAAATTTGAATTTGGTCTCTCACTATGTTGGACAACAGAAATTCTTACTTTATCAAGAGCAACATCAAGGGGTTCAATTACTTTGATTATAAAGTCACGGATGTGTGAAAAATCTCCTCTAACAGCATCAGAGCCATCAATCAGAAATGCAACATCCCGCTCACCACGATCAACAACTGGAGGTGTAGTAACTGTTGGATTAGAATGATAAGAAGAAACAAACATTTGCAACATATCTTTTCGCTGAAATAAAATATTTAACAACCAACACTAAAACTCACCAGGCTCTCCAATTACGGTGATAAGTGGAGTGATGATTGTTTCTGCAAGACTTGGCAAGTCAGAAAAGCTGTTTTCATAGTATGCTAGAGACTCAGCAAAAGCAATTTTTTTTAGTTCACTCTTATCCACTGGACCAACTCCAACAACAAAGGTCAAGACTCCAGACAGTGCTAACCGGTCAGCTATGATGCCAACATCATCCTGAGATGGCCCACCAGTGATTAGTACCAGGACCTGCTGGACACCCTGTCTTCTTCGAGAACCAACTGATTCTTGAAAATGATTTGCTAGAGCATAGTTAAGCGCTGCCCCTGTATTAACTACATTTCCTCCTATTAATCTTAGCTGAGAAATGTTATCAAGGACTTTTTGTTTATTGTCATGAGAATTCAGATAGAACACTGTCCTTTGTCCCTCAGCAAACTGGATTAAGCCAATGCGCACTCTTTCAGGTCGAACGTCCAGCTGGTTTACAATTCTGGAGATAAAGTCTTGTACAGCTGGCATGAAAGCATTTCCAACATAGTTGGATCCATCAACCAGGAAGACAAAGTCCCTAGTTACTCGATGAACCTGTACAGTTGTTGTTTCTGTCACTGTGTGAAAATACATTGTAATTAAAACATTGCCGTTTTTTCTAAAAGTTGCTAATGTACAAGATTTAAGAGGTTCAAAATATCATGATGACATTACTAAATGATCCTAAACCAATTATTTGCATTATATTGCATTACTCTTAAAATATGTTCCAGATTGACAAAATTTCATTTTTATTCATGAAAAATGTAAAACTATATTAGTTCCAAACATCAACTGGTAAGTGAGCATTTTTATCATTTTGTTGTTACGATAAAGTGATTAAATTGTTAGATGTTAGTTTTGATGTTTTTATATTTAAAAATTACCTGGGTCAGTTGGCAAAGCAACACCGGAAAGTGTTGATAATGCAGACACAATCTGTTTGGGATTGCGCAGTAACTGACGAAAGTCCTTAAACATATATACAAGGTCTTTATCAAAAGCTATCTGCTGAAGTTCAGTTTCCTCAGCAGACCGAGAGCCAGCAGCTATAGTCAATACACCCATTTGTTGCAAGGCTTCAGCTGGTTGCTGGACACTGTCTTTGGACTTTTTGCTTGCGATCAGCAACACAAGCTGGGGCACACCTTCTTGAATGCGGCTTCCTTTTTCAGGTATAAGCATGTTGGCTCTTACAAATTCGAGAGCAGCACCAATGTTGATGTCAGCTGACTGCTTCGGTTTTATTTGGGCAAGTGCAGAGATTAGGGATTCCTTTGTGCTGTGTGAGTTCAGGTCAATTTCAGATTTTGGTGCGTTACTAAACATAGTCACTCCAATTTGCACCTGATCAGGACCAATTGGCATTGTGTCAATAAATTTTTTGATGAATTCACGAATTGCATTGACTAATGTGGGGCCCATGCTGTTGTCAATGAGAAAGATTATGTCTCTTTCCGAAACAGGTAGCTCTGAAATAAAAAAAGGCAATATGGCGATAAGGCATAATTACTTTAATTTAAAAATATAAATGTTAATACATTCAGATCAACTACAATTTAAATGCATTATACACAGATGACCTGGGTTTCAATCAATTAATCGGTCTATTAGTTCATTTATTCACTCATCTTCTAGACCTGCTTATTACTATCTTGGGGTTACAGGGGTCTTCTGGAGCTTATCCTAGCCACATAGGGTAAAAAGCAGGGGTACACCCTGGACAGATTGCCAGTTCATAGCATGGCAGCACACTTACACCTACGGGCAATTTAAATTCACCAATCAAACTAATGCGGCGCGGTGGCGCAGTGGTTAGCACCTACGCCTCACAACAAGAAGGTCCTGGGTTCGAATCCCGGGCTTGGGGTCTTTCTGT